>JAODOY010001575.1:0-12579 GCA_025399855.1 Forbesichthys papilliferus
ATTAATTTCTTTTTGATACTAATTAATAGCTGTCAGATTGGTTTGATGACAATAGCCGCAGTTGTATACTCTCTAATGCCTGCTCTTTCCTAAATGGTCAGGCAGTGC
Source organism: Forbesichthys papilliferus (assembly GCA_025399855.1). Classification (NCBI taxonomy): domain Eukaryota; kingdom Metazoa; phylum Chordata; class Actinopteri; order Percopsiformes; family Amblyopsidae; genus Forbesichthys; species Forbesichthys papilliferus. The sequence goes on from JAODOY010001575.1 coordinate 109, forward strand.
ATATACGCACACACACACACACACACACAGTGTGTATACTGTGTGTGTGTGTGACATACACACACAGAGAGTATACTAGCACACACCAGTGTCCCAACCTTGTCCCTCTAGGCCTGTGTGGAAAACATGGCCAAAAACGATTGGGATGATGAAGCCACACAGCCTGCTGTGTCTGACAGGGAGAATGTGACTCATCTCTGGGGTGTGTCTGCCTGTGCCTGTGTGAATGAATGTGTATTTTTATGCATGAAATTAGCCAGTATGTATTACATAGTCTGTTGTGTTATCTGGAAAGCAGTCACTTACGCCAAAGAGACAATTTAATGACCTACATTTTATATGGTGCATAATTAAAACTAATGAATCCCAGACTGAAGCATTAAGTTACATTCGCAATATCCAGTAAATACGATTTAGAAATCCGTGTCTATAAAGCCGACCTTGTTATATGCATTATGTCCCATGTGATTCACTTAAGGATGAGATTGCACCTTCAAACACACTGTCCCAATCATAAATCCTCATGCAGAGGGATTCACAATATGAATGTACCTATTGAGTGTGCCGTGGGTTATCTTGAGCAAGCTTATCTGTCATGGTAATTAATGGAAAGGTTGCTTTACAGCCGAGGAATAGACTTGTTAGGCCCTGAGAGGCTAACTCCAGACCAACTGGAGGCCACATAGTAATGAAGGAGTGAGGGGAATGCTCTAGTCAGCAGCATTGGCAAGCAGGGCTTGATAGAAATGTGCTGATTGGTGTCTTTCAAGGCACTGAACTCCCAGTCATCCCTCCAAGCCAGAGTGAATGTATAATGTTATATGCATGCCTGGCTGGCGCTTATTAAGGACGGTGATCATGGAAAGTAATTGCTGAATTATTCAAGGATTTTTTTGTTTTGGTGCCTTTTGTCTGTCATTGGTTATTTCATCTCAACACAGAATCTTTTTACATTTTTTTAAATATATTTTCTAATTTGGTGAAATTACTAGTGTGCATTTTCTGGCCACTAGGGGGAATATACATGCAATACAGTATGGATCACCAGTTTTATATTCTACTGTATATATGTATGTATTTATATATATATATATATGAATGTGTGTATGTATGTATGTATGTATGTGTATGTGTATGCATATATATATATACTGTATATACTGTATATACTAGTTGGACTTGACTCTAGTTGGACTCCAGTGTGCTGTACCGGTATAGTATTTCAGTCATGGAAGAGGCAGTTGAAAAACATAGCAGCGCTACTATAAACTTACACATTGAACATAATGGGTTGGAAGAGGTCGGGAAAACGGGTGAGCACATATAAACAAATTACATTTGAATTGAAATGAATATTTACTAATTTAAAAACTATTTCAACTATTGCACTAAATATCAGTCAAATGTTACACTTAAACAACTTATTAACAAATGTTTGATAGACACTAGAGTAGCCTACTCCCCAAAATTGTTCTAGCTAGGATAGAAATTCCATAGATGTAGGATAATGTATTGCTACCTTGTCACCCGTATTCCTGCTGTATATTACACCTCATCGCCAAGGGGACAAGTGATAGGCTACAGGCATGATACATTAGCTTATTAAAAGTTAGCCTTTTATTTCAGATACATATCTTGACCCCGCTTAATGTTTAGCCTGCTTCAGTTATAGTCCTGAACTTGACTTGGACTCGACAAAGGTGGTACATGTATTGACTACATATCTGGTAATATGTAATTGCCAGCAGTTATATATGAAGGTTTAGTCATGTTGAGAACAGTGCAGTTGTTTGCTGTGACTGACTTGCCCAATATATAATGTGCCTACCTTCTGCCTTATTGTCATTGCAAAGTGACATTGTCTGTCCATCCCTGGTGTACAGGTGAAGCCCACCATGACTAGCTGAGACACACCTGTGTTGCAGTAAGCCAGGAGAGAGTGGTGACCATTAATAGAGGATTGGAGTCAATGCCAAGAGACTGCGGTGGACCTAACAGGCTGTACAGGTGAGACGTTCCTCCCGCCTTCCCTCTCTCTCTCTCTCTCTCTCTCTCTCTCTCTCTCTCTCTCTCTCTCTCTCTCTCTCCCCTTGATGCCTGGCATTTAATATGTTTTATTAAACACCGTTATTCAAACAAAAGGACATTGAAAACATTCCAAAGTTCAGAGGATCTAGACCAAGGTGAAGTGTCATCCATTTCATGTCAGCGACCCCTGTCAGTATATTACGGTCTGCCGATAGTAATCAGAAACGGTATCATAGTGCCACAGAAGGCGCACTCATTACAAATCCTTGCCTCCCCGCATCTTATATTGATTGTCTGCTTGTGAGGATGGGCTGTATTTTAGAGACAAATGTACCCATCTTTGAAAAATTGACCCGGGCTCTAATTCAGAGAGGAAAGATTTGTCACTTTCCTATTGTGTATTGATCATGTGGATGGGGCAAATAAGTGTGATATAATATTGCAATGGTTTGCATGGTAAACGAGGAAAGAAAGTCAAAGCATAATATAAATATTCAAACTAATTTGCATTAAAAGCCATTCTGGGAGCCAAAGAGGCTTACTCCTTTTTTAGAGAGAGAGAGAGAGAGAGAGAGAGAGAGAGAGAGAGAGATTATGAATGTCAAAGCATCCTATGCCATTTATTTATTTATGTATGTATGTATGTGTTATTAGTAAGCCTTAAGACATCATGATTAGTAACTATGAACTTTAATATGTGTGTAGGATGCTACACAGACATGACTCAGCTCATTTGGAAAGTGGGCAGATTTTGGCTGTGTGACCATGTTGGAGTTTCACTGAATTTATGGCCGTTTGGAAAGAAAGTTGGCCCATCTATCTATGAAATGACAATAGATTTCACACACAACACAGTCTATGAGGTTGTTTATACATGTGTGACATCAGCATTTTTGATAACGCTCTCTCTATCTCACACAGGGCATTACCCAGTGTTGGTAGCCCTTAATGTCAAGCAGAAAGACAGCAGACTCCTGCAAAGGTTAAGACCAGAGGATAAAGGCAACGTTTGTAAAGAGGTAGCTAAAATTGTGCTAGCTGTGTTTGTTGTGTCCAATAATCCATGACAATTAATATTTTCACCTGAATATTTAAATACATTATCACACATTTGGGAAGGATACTGTAATATACTGTAATACTGTATGGACCGTGTACATATAATATAATATAATATAATATAATATAATATAATATAATATAATATAATACAGTGACTAAAGTAACTGTAGTATGTATGTGGTCAGATTGTCACCATATTGTTGTAACCTAAAACCACTTGCACCACTTAGGGCTTAATCTTACAGTATCAACAAACAGATTGGAGTAGAGAAAGCAAGGCATTTGCCTTTTAGTTTTACAGCATTGCGTCTCACATATTGACTTTTAAGCTTTGGTATAATGCCCAATCGAAGTTATAGTGATATGGCGATATTCTTGTATCCCCTTACAATCAATGAGGAGAAAACAGCTTCCATATAGTAATCATGAATGTTATTTTTCAATATTATAGGTATCATTAGAAGCCTATATGCATTGTGCATTGAACATATTTTTGCTGAAATATTAGAAATAGCTGTAGAGTTTAGGTTGTTTAGGGTGGGTTAGATTTATGGTTATATCTACTTTAAGCAGGGCTGCTCGATAATGGCAAAAGTAATACTACTAATAATAATTGTGGTTAATATTGAAACCACGATTATTTAATACGATGACTCATTGACTTTTGAAACACGTTGCATTTACTGCACCTAAACAGCGAAACAAATGAACAACTTCAACTATGAAATGTCTTTTAATACTATTCAGGATGATATTTCAATTTCACCCTGTAAATGGCGAAAGTGAGCATGCACCTGCCATTCAGAATGCAAGATAAAATACGTTCTTTCTCAATGATACTGTTTTTCTAATTGTTAGGAGCCACATTTGAAATCACCAATACATTTGATTTAATGCACAGCCCTAGCTGTAAGTTAGTTGTGTCTTTTTATGAAGTTGATAGAAAAGCCTTCCAGTTGTGATGCCTTATTGTTAATCATGCCTCCATCACACAATTAGCTGTCGCCATGGGTTTCGTTTTTACAGTACAGTTCAGTAGCAACTGTACAAGCTGTGAAGTCAAGGTGCACAGACATGCTTGCTGCAAACGTACATCTAAGGGTACACCGTGTACGCCTGTTCCACTGATGCTGGGTTATCAGGTGTCTCCTGACACGTTGGGACCCAGAGAGCTGTTGAGTTGACAGTGTGTCAGCTGTGTGGCGTCTGTCCAGCCCCTGACTACCGGCTCACTGCGTTTGTGTATGTTCTCCATAGGCGTGAGTGTAACCACAGCCAAAGCATGTGGTAGCTCTGCTACCTGATAGAGGTATGTGCACAAAGTATTAACCATGTTTGCATGCACCATGCTTTATACATGCAAATGTCATTCTTTATGTATGACAAAGCTGTATATGGCCGGACGTCAGGGTATCAGTTCATGTAGAATTTGTAGACATTACAATTTCTGCTGTATGTTTTTCAACACAGTAAACCACCACTTAACAAATGAATATGGATTTGTGCAGGGATATTGTATGACAATCCAGATTTAAAAGAGCTAAACCACTCATCAATGGTTATGTTTGAATTCACGTCTTTTACACCTATTAGATTTGCCTAGTCCAGTTCTCCCATATTCAAATAGTACAGCTGCACTACTCTGCTCAAAATAATTCCTTAGTCAGAATTGCTAATGCATTGTTAATGTTGTCTTCCTTGTAATGTAAGCTGTGAACAGTGCAATATGTTTTATACAGTTTTGTTACCTTGCCACCTTTTAAAGGTTAATAAAAGCGTTGTGTTTGCTTACCTTATGTGGCATGTTCATATGATCATGATTGTTATTTCCTAGATACAGTACAATACTTATTACCAGGTCATCTTCGCTTAACGTAATTCCTTCCTTCATCCTAAATCTTATTGTCATTTAAATAGTATGAGAAGACTCCGTTAAGACCGGTTCACCCAAGGTCATAATAATATCCGTCTCCATCTCTTTAATGTGATTTTTACTGAGAAACAAGCCTTGCAGAGAAAACTGAATAGTAATTCTGGCCCAAGCTTCCTCAAGTTTACCAAGAGCACATTCTCAAAGTAGTTGGCTTGCCAAATCCAAATACCGTAGTCTAGACAACACTTCTCTATACACATTTTTTCCATGTTCAGAAGCCTGATTCTCTGATCTAGTGGACAAACTAGTAAAACTGAGAGATCATTAAGATGATACTTTACCTGATACATACATTTTATGTGATACATGTGATACACATTAGCTTAAGGTAAAGTAAGCAATGCTGGAGAAAGCTTGTATTTGAACTCAGCATCAACACAAATACATATTTCTCTTCAATGCTGTAGGGTAGATTGTGATCCCACGGAACACAAATCTTGCGGGCACCGGCGGTTTTAACTTTGCTGCTGGCGGGAGTTAGCCTCGCGAGAATATCCTGATCTTGCCAGCTTCAGTTTAATTTGAATTAATCACGTGTCAGTTGGTGTGCTGAGCATTTTCAGATTAAATGGCAGGCGCACTTGCGTCGCTACATAAAAAAAGGACAACACATTTTGCTACGCAAATATGCACCAAACCCTCCTTGCTTAACTCAGTTTGTCTGCATCCGCGTAGCTTGCGTGGACTATGAACTAACTTAACTTCACAGACTTCAATTCCTGCTAACATTTTATTTATTTATTTTTGTGCGTCTGCGCACAGTACAGTTCTACTGTAGCAGTTCTACTTGTAGTCTACTGTACTTAGAGCTACAGCAGTGTACACAAACCAAGGAATACATTTCAATTATTTGTAATGTATTCCTGTTTGCGGGTGTAACCGGTCAGTCTTGCGTTGTGTTGTGAAGAATGGACACCCACACCAAAACACTCTCGGAAGCAGTCTCCATTTAATTCTCTGACAAATAGTAAAACAAAATACAATTCCTCCAGTCAACTCTCCGCCCAGTTCCTCTCCCATGGAGATCAACAACAAAAAGGGCCTATACATTTAAAACATACCTGACAAATAGTAAAACAAAATACAATTCCTCCAGTCAACTCTCCACCCAGGTCCTACATACATTAAATGACAAAAACAAGTAAGTAAAATGAGTAAACTCTACAAAAACTTAAGCTAGCAAACAGAAATAAATGACAGCGTAGCTTACCTCTCCCATGCAGATCAACAACAAAAGGGGAGAGCTGTCGGTGGGAGATGTTATTTATATACACAATGTCACAATATTTAAGTAACGCAGGAATGGTGAATGATCTTAAACGTTCCACAGATTAACTGAAGGCATGTCAGGTTAAAACTATAAAAATATTTTGGGTAAATATTATATTTACATACATTTATTGCTACTGTACAACTGACCCTGTTACACTGGTACGGGTGGGATTGTAACACAGGTTGCAAAGTAAGAGTGGTCAGAAATTCATCGGAGGGCGGGATTACGATGCGATGGGTGCTCCCTCGGAAGCTCTGCGCCCTACCTTGGATGAGCATTGCCAAGGCTGACAGTGTTGTGTGCAAAGTGGTTTGGTATTTTGTTTACAGAGCCAATAGGCTTTGTAGGTTGGAATACCACTTTATTTTTCAATGTTCCCATATCAGTATGCTATGTGTTAATGTTCTCATTTACGCACAGCGTACTGACACATTTTGTTTTCTGCTTTGTTTCCCTAACTTTTTCATTATGTTTCTGTATTTCGTTTTTTCTCTTCATATTCATTTTTCTATGTCATGAAACAGAATGTTTCAGGTATTTATTTTTCACTGTATATTTTTTCGAATGAATTCCTCACACAGTATTTAATAACTACTCTAAATGTTAATTAGACAATCGTGGTGAGTTACGCTATATGTGATTAAGCTAAGTAAAATTTGATGATGTTATCACTTTGGTCCTGTACTTTGTATCAGCACAGATATCTTTCTTGGTGTCATATCCAATTACGGACACACACACACACACACACACATGCATACACGGGTTACATGGGATACTTTATACCTTTGTTTTCTGATCATTGCAGAGAGCAGCTCTGATAATTGTATACACTATATATTTTAAATGCCTCCAATAGTTTTAAATGCCTCTTTGTAGTGTCGACCTTGTGTTGGAGCAAGATTGAGGTATATAGTATTCAACAGCTATACCGGAGAGCCCTCACTCATGTACATATGACTAGGCGGGTTAAAATGATGCAAGCTGCTCTGACGAATACCGTTGTCCCTCATTGGCTACCGTTCTAATCATATAGAACATGTAGCATTCCACTGAGGTCTCCCTGGAACCTATACGGTTATATGTGAACTGCATACACTGCACTAGGCTTTCTTGTTGCTATTAGCAACTGTAAATTAAGATTACACTCCTCAGGTTAGTTTACGTCTAATACCATTTTGGTGGAAAGCAGTGATATACAGCAAAACCCCCCACTTGTTGTTTTTTTTGTATGTCCCTCACGCCCACACATGATCTGCATTCCTCTCTACCCACGTATGTCCCACACAGCTCTCAGACATCTTCTCTGGGGAGGGAGGGGTGGATTCTATAATGCAATCCAGGAGTGCACTCTTGAATGATCTATTTCTCTCTGTCATCTGCACTGTGAACAGGTCAAGGTTCACAGCCTGAAGCAGACATGCAGGTCTCAGATTGAACACTTCAGAGTCAGAATCAGACACGGTGGGCAATCCTGGCCCTGGTTCCCGCGCCACGTTCCAGAATCCCCTTTCACCGCGCCAGAAACTCACTTCTCAACGCACTGGCAACCCAGACAGAGACAGGTGTGGCAGTGGCTTGATACTCTTGCATTCAGTACAGTTTGACGATACGGTGAAATCAATAGCGGTGAGGGTTAGATTTCGATTTAGCTGAAATTGCTACACACAATTCCCACATGAGCATGAATATAACCCTAACCCTATCCATAGTGCTGTTTGACTGTTCATTACCCTCATGGACCACCCACACTAAAATATACTATACAATACTGTACAGTGTACACTATCGTAATTTCTGGAATATTAACCGCGGTTTCTACGTTGATTTTGCAAACCTTTGGCAGCCCTGCAGTTAATACTCAGGTTTGTTTTTAAAAATGACATAAAATAATTGCATGCCGTTAATAATACCGGGAAATTACCAAAACGCAGTCCAAAGTGACAATACAATGTAGGACGGAAATGTACAATGTCTTTGCATGCCATTGTGATGATCAACGTCTCTGCAAATTGATCTCAGGCCTCACGTATGACATCTGCTAATGTGACTTAGCGCATTAGCATTCTAAACCTGTGTAGCTCAACCTGCAGAGCCAGCAAACGCAGCCCCCGTTGGCGATGGGACATTTATACAGCAAAGAGATACTGCGCGGAGCGTCCTGGCAGAGGGGATCCTCTTTTATCATGTCCTCCGCTCTCCTCATCAATCCTCATCGGAGCGAGGGAGGGCGAGAGGCTGAATCATGTAATGGGGATCCTCTGTGATGTAACCGTGGCGTTAAGGCTCGCCCCAAAAAGTATAGATCCCCGCCCGCCGTTGCCATGGCCTCCGACTCTCTTAAGGGATTCAGCGAGCGTACACGCTTTACCCTGCGGTGGTCTGTCACAACGTAAGGTGTGTGAAGACCTCGGCGGTGTGTGAAGAGATGACAAGTGGCAGGGGGCCTGGTTCAGCAGGTCCTGTTGCCGTGGGGACGCCGTGCTTTCTTTTGTGCTCGGTTCGTCAGGAGTGCGACAGCGGCGCTGAGAACAGCAGAAATGACAGGTGCGCTTTCTGTGCTCTGGGTATCAATGTGCCCGCCCCCCCCTTTAAACCCCTCCCACAGGCGATGAGAGCGGGGCAGGGACGCCGCCACTGATCTGCCAGCTCTTCCCCTGCCTACCGCAGACCGGAGACTCGGATAAGCCCGAGCCTCGCCTGTCCGTCAAGGCCAGCGCCGTGACGACGGACCACCCCGGCGGCCCTCGACTGGCGACCCCCTCAGAGGTAGGGTGTGTGTGTGACGTGGAAGGCGTGTTAGCTTGCAGGGTGTGCGTCCATACTGAGACCTGACTCCCTCCATTCCCCCCCCCCTTTTTTTGGCAGATGGAGGATGAGGTCAGCCAATCTCCCAGGTCCAAGGCTCGCTACACCGGCCACGTACGTCTCTGCACAGCGCGCTACAGGTGAGGGGAACACGCTCCCTGCATGCGTGCGTAAGGGATCCTGTGCCGCGTGGTGGAAATACTGTTGTCTTTGTTTAAAGGTGGGGTTTAAGATAACAAGCTAACGCTTGTTAGCTTCCAGCTCACAATCAAAACAATTTCCCTCCACAGCACCACCTCACACATTGACATGCACTGTGAAGCAAAGTACTCTGGTGAAGTACTCTTGACGTACTACGCTTGTTCCTATTCACGTAGCAAGGGCTGTGCATAAGTATCAGATTCTTTTTTTTTTTACACGCACAGAGAACGGTAAGCTAGTAAAATGTGAGGAGATATTTGGTGAATTTGATAAAAAAGTGTATTAGCTTACAATTAGTAACAGCTGACTATACCTTTAATGTTGTGTCCCAAGAGGAACAGCACAAACTACAGGATTATGCAGTGGAGGGAGTTACAAAAGCAGTTTTATTTCTCCTCAGCACAGACAGGTCCGGTGCAAGTCTGGCTAGCAGCAGACAGGTTTTATCCAAAGCCCTAAACCATCTTTATGCTGTGTTGGCTTTGATATATTGTAAATAGGTATAGGTTTATTGATGCCAGTCCAGTTGTTTGTTTATTGTAAAATCACAAAGACACTGTGTCTGTGCATGTTTCCCACAGGGTATGAAACTCATGTAATGAAAATATATATGCGTATGTTGTTGTTGTTTGTCCTCTCTCCAGTTACAACCCTTATGATGGCCCAAATGAGCACCCCGAGGCTGAGCTCCCCCTTGTGGCGGGAAAGTACATCTACGTGTATGGCAACATGGACGATGATGGCTTCTATGAAGGTATGGTGTTGCGGGTGAATCTTTTTCATTCACAGCCATACACTAATACAACTAATATTCATCATTTGAGGAGACGTGTTGTTGATGTTTTTTGACATTCGTTTTTTTTGTTGTTATAAAACTCACTATAAAACTCAATATAAAAGTAAATCTTACTGAAATAGTAAAATATGTGTGAAGTTATATGCACATTGGCATTCTGCTTATTAAACATTCCATACAGTATGTCTCAGTAGCAGTGTCCTCAAAGGAAAATACATTATGAGTAATTGGCCAATTTATTCACCCTGATTGCAATCTCATGCGCATCATGCTAATGTATCGTTGCTGGAGGTTTGCCCACGGAGCATTCTAAGGCAGCTCGGCCCAGCACTAGTACTGTAGCTAACAGCTGTGCCACACTGGGCACCCTACAGCCTACCTTACAGGAGGCTTGTGTTTACTGCTGGAGAGGCAGGGTAGGAGCTGTGGCCAAGCTGTTGTCAAGATAGGAACTCAGGCCTCTGTGAGCTAGATGACTAACTCAGCATGTTTCTGCTTCATCATCGCAGCGCGCACACACACACACACACACACACACACACAGATAAGCAAATGTTCACGTATAAATGCACACATGTAGCAAAGCAGTGGACAAATAGACCAAACAGATTTAAGCAGAGGAAAAAGCAGGAGCGGTTTTTGTATATTGCTTTTTCCTTCACTGGAGATACTACTTTACTGATGGTAACCATCTGTGCCCTGTATTTTAATGTCAGTTCTGTATGCTGCTCACACACAGAGAGAGCAAAAGCAGTCTAATTCTACAGTACATGTACGCATGTGCCAAATTACTCACTCATATCCAAAAAAGAACATGAATGAAGACCTTCTTAAGCAGCCACAAACAGGGCACCTCATAATTACAAATATTTGGTTTATTCAGCCTCTGAATTGTTTATTTGCATGCAGTATTTACACAAGCTACATTTACCCACAATATAGCTAATTGCTTACAATTTGACCATCTGCCACCATGCCTTTAGTGATTCTGTTCTTTACTGCTGACATTTAAAAGTCTGCTGACATTACAGTAAATAAAGCCAAAGGTAAAATGTTTGAGACAGCGGTATGGGTAGAGGGGTCAAGTTAAAGTGGCAGCATTTATGCTGCCTGCCGAAGAGATTTAGAATAGAACTATTTAATTTAACCCCCACTCTGCTTGCGAGCCCAGCGGCACAGTTTTAAAGTCGACCTTGTGTGCTGACCTACCCTTCAGAGGTGAGCGCAAACGAGCACAAGAGTTTTCTAATATGGGCTCAACAACATGCTGCCGCAAACGTTGCGTTCACCTGCTGCTAAAACTTAGGGCTGCAAAGGGCTTGCGCTCGGAAGCACAGCGTGTCGGATGACCCGTCGCTCTTCCCCATGTCCCAGGGGAGCTTCTGGATGGACAGCGAGGCCTGGTACCGTCCAACTTCGTGGAGTTCGTCCAGGACAAGGAGAAGCTGGCCATCACGGCCGGGGACGGACGCGATGACCCGGGCCAGCCCGAGCACGTTGTCGCCGGCCCCCTGGCGCTGACCAGGATGGACGGAGGCGCCCTTCTAGACGGTTTCCTCGGCAACGCCCTGGGCCCCTGCAGCAATGGCACGACGGGGGCCCTCCCGGAGTCCGAGGACCTGGCGGAGGACGCGGTGCCGTACCCCCGGAAGATCACACTGATCAAGCAGCTGGCGCGGAGCGTGATCGTGGCGTGGGAGCCCCCGCTGGCGCCCCCCGGCTGGGGCGGCAGCGTGTCTGGCTACCAGGTTCTGGTGGATGGGGAGCCACGGGCCACAGTGCCCTACGGCGGGCGCACCAAGTGCCTGCTGGAGAAGCTGGAGGTGGAGGCGCGCGTGCACCGCGTGTCTGCCCAGAGCCTTACCGACCGCGGCCTGTCGGACCCGCTGCGCTGCACCCTGCTGGTGGGCGCCAAGGTGGTGGTGGCGCCCAGCGGGCTGCGCGTGGATGACATCCAGCGCGACACCGCCGAGCTCTCCTGGCTGCCCAGCAACAGCAACTACTGGCACGCCGTCTCCCTGGACGAGGCGGAGCACGCGCTGGTCCCGCCCGGCCGCTACCGCCTGCGCCTGGTTGGCCTGCAGGCCATGACGGTGTACAAGGTGAGCGTGGTGGCGCGGCCGCACCAGGTGCCCTGGCAGCTGCCCCTTGAGCAGAGGGAGAAGAAGGAGGCGGCCGTGGAGTTCTGTACCCTGGCTGCAGGTCAGGAGCTCTCCCTGTATATATTTATGTGTGTTTCTCTAGTCTCAGCATCCACTGTCTATCAGCACTACGTCACATAAGACTCTCTCACTAGTCTGTCAGCACTACAGGATGTCACATAAGACTCTCTCACTAGTCTGTCAGCACTACAGGATGTCACATAAGACT
>JAODOY010001575.1:12679-35169 GCA_025399855.1 Forbesichthys papilliferus
CTACAGGATGTCACATAAGACTCTCTCACTAGTCTGTCAGCACTACAGGATGTCACATAAGACTCTCTCACTAGTCTATCAGCACTACAGGATGTCACATAAGACTCTCAATAGTCTATCAGCACTACAGGATGTCACATAAGACTCTCACTAGTCTGTCAGCACTACAGGATGTCATAAGACTGTGTCTAGCCTTCACTGGTACTGTCTTAGCACTACGTCACATAAGACTGTATCTAGTCTTTACTGTTAGCTCTACTGTACATCACATAAGAGACTGCCTCTAGTCTCTAGTCTCAGCCTGTAGGTCACACATAGTACTATGTGCTGAATGTCTGATACATATACCCCTATAAGCTTGACCACACTATCAGGAAGTGGGGTAGGGGATTTAATTGGGTGTTAGCATTGTCATAATATCATGTCACAACACTACTGCAGAGCTGCCTTTCCATTCATTAAATGTTTTAAGCTGTAACTGTAGTCAACTTATATCAGTCCTGCCAGAGTTGTGTCGTTACGTTTCAACAAATTCCTCAGTTAATCATATGTCCGATTTGCTCATTGACTTATGTAGTGTGTCATCATGCATGTCAATTAAAGTACCTCTCTTGTCAAGTAGGCAGATCGTGATGCTGTTAGCCATCCAATACCGCGTCACCTACTTTACACTAGTGAAAAGCACTCTGACCTTAGCTTCCCTTCTCACACCCAGTCTTTATGTTTGCTTAATGATTCTAATGTAGTGTAACACACATTTGCCTCTCTCTACTGTAAACTGATATTGTGCTGTATTGTGTCTGTATTTATTACTGTAGCCTGGCTCCTGATTTTGCAAGCTCAGTAAGTGTTATCAGTCATAGAGGTGGTGCTACTAGGTGTCAATCAAATTATTAGCAGATAAAGTGGACACTTTCAACTAATCAAAATGACACGTTTCATATAAAAACTGCTAATGGACGATTAGAAGATGTTTTAGGATGATTTGACACACAGGCCCTTAATTACCGTCGGCACCAATCAAATGAAATACCCACCTGAATTCTGATTGGCTGGTGGTTCCCAGGCTGAAATACAAAGCTTACAAAGCCAGGATGTTTTTAACAGGCTAGTTATTTATAGTACTGTGACTTGTGACACTACTGTCTTGTGAAATGTATTTTAGTGTCCTCCACCAGGAGAAATGTGACATTGTCTTACCCTTCCGTTTGTCTATTGTATTTCGTCTAGGTCCAACACCATATTGCAGAACAGGTCAGAATGGGATGTTTCCCCAATAGCACCCTAGTGCTTCCATCATATAATCAATTAGCATAAGACAATGGATGATATTTGTACCACAGTGCTTCTGCAAAGTTATATGTAGTGATGAAACTATGAGAGTGGCTCACTGAATAATGAGTCGGCATGTGCAAACTGCTACCGCATCTGGGCAAAATAGCATTTGACTAGGAAATAATGCTATTTGGAACGTTTATTTGTGTTCACGTGTTCCATGTCCATGGAATTTCAGTAATATAGTTTTGAACCAAGTATGTATAAAACAAATGCTAATAATGATAATAATAATAAAGCACAATGTTCTCAAATACAATTTTGCCCACAGCGCCTATGTTTCTTCACTGCCGATGGCACATGGCTATTGAAATCCCAGCAAAGCACTCGAAGATATCATCAGTTTTCATTTCCTCCGTCTGTAGCCAAGCCTTACGCGACAATTTATGGATAGGTTATCACAGCTGGGGAAAATAAACACGGTCAGAAAGTAGACCTATTTACTGGCAGTGCTAAACCACTAGCTAATAACAATCACTGATTACAATCTGAACGCCAGTCCTGGCGATGAGTCACGCCCATTACATGCTGTGTGCGCCATAAGCAGCCCTGGTCACAACTCCGCTGTGTTGTAACACACTGAAATGACCCCGTGCGTTTGATATTGTCCAGATGTCGCCATGCTTGTGTGCTTGTTTTGATAAGTGACCCAGAAGAGCACTTCAGACACAGCAGCATCAGAGCTCTTGGATCATTACCCCCCTTCCCCACCCTTCACACGCACACACACACACACACACACACACACACACACATACACACAGACTGTGTTTATCTATCTTATGTGAATGCCCCCTCACACCCCAAAATCCCCCAGGCCCCCATCCCCATTAGTGTGTCCAGTTTAGTGCACGGAGGTATGTTTGTATATGTGTTTCTATGTGTGCATGTCTGTGTGTGTGTCTGCATTCAGGCATTGATACGGTGGTATGTCATTGTACTCCCAACACTTGACACATGTCCCGTTCGCCCTGGCAGGACCCCCCCATCCCCCTCAGGAGGTGCAGGTGATCTGTGGCCAGGCTCCGGGGGTGCTGCAGGTGCGCTGGAAGCCTCCCCCGCTTTCTCCCACCGGGACGTCCAACGGGGCCAACGTGATTGGCTACGCCGTGTGCACTAAAGGCCAGAGGGTGAGCATGTCGTTCTGTGTTGAAGGGCGTTAAAGTATAGTAGTATATTCACATTGCAAACCCGTAAGGACACACGCCTCTCCCTTCAATGACGCAGGGTGCTTCCCTCAGAAGCTCCGCCTCACACATTGAAACGCATTGCGAAGGCCAATGTTGTTATTGTCGTCTTCGTCTGCACCGCTTTGTTGCATTCCTATTTACAGAGCCAGGGCTACGTAGAAACACCAGATTATTGTATCAGCGTGCGCACAGAGCAGGCAGCTAGAGGACTGCGAGGAGATATTTACTATGACTTTAATGACTACAGGGCAGATGGAGGCATTATTCTGCCTGTGTGAATTCAGTGAGGGAGTTTAGATTATTGTGCACCGGTGTGGACATGTTACTGCTCATGCACACTGATAGTATGCATACACGGATTAGTGAGTAAATCATGTTCACCTTTAAAAAAAACTTTAAAAACACGACACAGCACTGCTTCGTAGTTTGGCTAATGAGAAAAGTTGATTATTGCCCTTCAGTATTGGCTTCACTTCTAAATGCCTCTGCAGTGCCACCTACCTGTGAGTCAATGTCTCTTATTTAGCGACACGGAAATGGCTGTAGCTCCCTCTGGTGAACCCAATGATTAATACACCGCAGCTTCAATATGAGGGTAGGCGTTGTGTATTCTCACCAGGACAGACTTGGGAATGCTGAGACGAGAATATACATCTGGTTTTGACACAAAGCCTAATGTAAAAAAAAAAAACAATAAAGTTAGGAGATTTTGTTGAGCCTGGCAGCTTTGCCTGAATGATGCCTTATTGTATTTCCTGTATAAACACAGACTAAGAAGGAATTATAGGTTTATACAGCTCTTTACCCAGCTTTATGCTAAAATTAAATGAATTAGACAATGCATGAAACCACACAACAGCAACCTGTATAGAATTGACTAAATAAAAATAAGAGAAATTATGATAGATAAAAATATGATTGTCATGGAATGACATCTGGTGATACGCAATTAGGAGAGTTTTGGGAGTGATAGTAATTAGTTAATGACCGTAGATTTATGCGGGGGTCTGGGTTTCTCCCACAGACATTTTGAGGTTCAAACACTTCATTTCCTGCATTCTGGTGAATGTGTAGCCTGGACACAGTTCAAAGGTGGTATGTTACGTAGGCTTTACATGATTTTATCAAACTATTTCCATAATTAGCACTTTTATTTTCATGTACCACCATCATATTTGCTAAAAATATAATAAAAACAGCCTATTTCAAGGAGCAGTTTGATGAATGTGAAAGTCACGGCAGTTCTTTGCGTTCTTTGGGAATTCTTTTAGTTATGAATGATTTTATGAACAGAAAATTATAATCAGCACATGTCCTGTGAATATGGTAAATACATTAACGTCACAATTCTGGGCATGAGTAGGCTAGAAGCCATCCCAACTCTGCACCCGTAACAAGATGTTTAGACATATGGAGCAGGGGAAGTTAAGCATGGTCACATCAATCAGAAATAATTGTGAGCTGTGAACATTAATGTGTGGGCTACATGTCCCACCATTCCCTCATACAGTACAATGACACAAAAGCACAGATGGACTTGACCACTTGCCTGAACTGAATTTGAAACTCGGTCGGTCGGATCCACGCACATTAATCCTTTTTTTCTTTTCTAAGTCCTGGTTGTGAATGTTTTTGTAATAATAAAGTTATTTTATTTTATTTCCACCATTTAAGTCATCTCTCAGTCATCTCCTGAGTGAAATTGTGCATTCATAGTGGCAAGTGTCAACATTAAACAAATAGGAGAATTGTCCAATCACGTTAGATTTAACAACATGAAGACAATACCAATTCACTGCCAATAAACACAGGAGTGTCTGAGGCACAGCTCTCTGCATCCCACGGGAAATCATTAGGCAACAAATAAGAGCGGTTGCCAAAAGTTGAACATATACACACTCATTTTACCGGCACCCTTAAACCAAGAAGTATATAATATTCACACAGAAACTTACCAAATGCTTACCATTTGGAACCAATGGTAGCAGGAACATTGCATGAGTATGTTGTGGTTATACGTTTCACATTATATAATGAATGTATGTTTAACAGAAGACTTAATTCTCTCAATATTTGTAGGTGCCCCCTATATATGAGCCACCACTGCTGTGAATGACAATTATGTTTTTATTAAAATAACAAGACACTAGATGATAACAAGTGACTGTGGTATATTCAACTACAACTCCAATTCCTAATAATCTTGGGATGGAATGGAAAATGCTACTATAAACAATTAAAACTATATTGTTTATATATGCATCAAATTACATTGGGACCAACAGCATTAGGTCCAAAACCCAGCCTCTATCACGGTAAATGGGTATGTCAGTTTTGAAGGAATGGGTAACTTACACACTTTCTGCGATGACACCATTATGCAGAAAAAGTTTATACACATTTAGCTGAAATCGTCATATTTTAAAATATTTTTTACAAAAACTGTAATTATTTTTAACAAACAATAAAATTCGCTGGATAAAACATTGCATATCATGTTCTTGTAGTATTTCCAATATAGTACAGGGTGGATAGAATTTAGAAATAATGTATATGTGTTAGCATTTTCCATACTGTCCCAACCATTTTGGAATTATGGTTGAAACAAGACAACATGTGTTGTGTTTGGTACAAGTTCACAAGACACTATGAAGACAGAAGTGATGTGACTCATTAAAACAACAAGACAAAGCATGTGTTGTGCTGTAGTAAAACAAGACACACCATGTGTTGTGCTGTAGTAAAACAAGACACACTGTAGTAAAACAAGACACACCATGTGTTGTGCTGTAGTAAAACAAGACACACCATGTGTTGTGCTGTAGTAAAACAAGACACACTGTAGTAAAACAAGACACACCATGTGTTGTGCTGTAGTAAAACAACACACACCATGTGTTGTGCTGTAGTAAAACAACAATGTGTGGCTGCGGTGCAGATAGCAGAGGTGCTGTACCCATTGGCAGACTACGTGACGGTGGAGCTCACCAGGATCCAGTGTCTGGAGGCCCGGGAGGTCATCGTCAGGACGCTGTCAGCGCAGGGCGAGTCCCAGGACTCCTCGGTCGCCGTCATCCCGAACAACCTGCTGGTGCCTCTGCCCCCCCACCCCCTTCCCATCCCGCTCCCCCACCCCCAGCCGCACCCCCTCCTTCACCCGCAGCCCCTCCCGCCACCACACCCCATGCCCCTCCACCTCCAGCCCCCACGGCTCCTCCAGCCCCAGTTGGCCCTCCCTCCACAGCCCCGCCCGGGGGGTCCCAGGCCCCCTGACCCCCAGCACCTGCACCTGCAGCCCCACGCCCAGCCAGGCCCCAGAGCCCAGCACCGTCTGCCCCTGCTGCCCCACCCGGGGCCCAGACCAGCTGGTGGGCGGGGCGCGGCTGACGCCAACGAGCAGTGCGGCCACTACGGAGCACCGCCTCCAGGCCAGCCCGGCTGGATACCCATGCAGGGACACACCTTGGAGGCTCCGCCCTGTGCCAACCCCCGCTCCCCCTCTCCACAGAGGATCCTACCGCAGCCTCGGGGGACGCTCATCCCGGACACGGTGGCCAAAGCCATAGCCCGCGAGGCCGCTCAGAGGGTGGCAGCTGAAAGTGGCAAGGTATTATGGGAAATGTCACACTACAGAGGTCTTCAACAGGGTCTCTGGTACCCATAGGGAATCCTCAGCGGTACTGCAGGGGGTCCTCCAAGTGATTTGATCCCAAATCTATTTTCCTACAAAAATGTAAAGTCATACAATAAACATTAACATAAATACAACATGCTATAAATATAAACCCTGTAAATGTCAATAGCTTTAATGGATAAGTTAGTGACCTACTTTTATAAATGAAACTAAAGGCTGCCCGACACATAAGGGGTCCCTCACAGGGGGTCCCACACAGTTGGTCCCTGTGCCATGTTTCTATCAGACAAGGGGCTCAAAAAATGTTAAAGACCTTTGTCATACTAATAAATAACAAGTGCTTGCTTCTATTGCTGATGTACAGTACATCGCTGTATAGACTGTAATATGCTGCACATTGTGTTCTATTGGGGGCAAGAAACCCTTCCTTGTCTGGTAATGTGTTTATTATAACAACAGGTAAGCAGCAACACATAATAACAGGATTGATCAAAACTCACATAGCAATGGAACAGTTGTTTATGTTGGTCCCACTACTAACTAGAATCATGAACAACATATTACAGTAGCTCCCTGTCTGTACTCTACTCTAATGCACATCCATGTGTGCAGGGCGATCGGAGACAGGTGGGCTACAGGCAACAGGGCCAGTCATTTCACCAGCATCACTCAGATGAGGACGAGGATGAGGATGATGAGGAAGGCTACTCGCGAGGCCGAAGGAGAGGAGCTTCAGTCGACGAGTTCCTCCGAGGGTCAGAGCTCGGCAGGCCGGTAAGCTTAGCAAGGCCAGAGCACTTTGGATGAACTCCAGTGTGTGGCAACGTTCTATCTCTAGAGTACTTATTATAGATACTTAGAGCCTCATGTACGTACATGAGTACGTCAGTTCTGACGGCAGATAGCGCGCGCTGTGCCGTCGCATTTTACATTGGATGAACTAAACTTGCGACTGTTAATCTCGACACATAATCTGCGCTCGGCACCACCCTCTAAACTTGGCGTTAGTACAGTGAGTAGTCTGGTTTATGCTCCAGTCGCCCATATCCGTAAATTGCGGTGCCTGAAAGAAATGGAACAGCAGACGTTTAACGATCATGAAGTAGACCTATTTATAAATAGCCTACTTGTCTATATGTATCGTCAAATCTAAAGATAACAGGGTAACAACATAATTCTACCCAAAAATAATGGTTAGGGTAATAAAGTTCTAATTTAAGAAGTGGAATATACATTTATTCACACCACACAAGCAATCAAATCCTTCAGCACGTCTCTCCATGGCCTGTGTATTCGTCTTGCTGAGAGTAATCTTGTCGTTGCATGCTTCCCCTGTTCAAAGAAACGTGCTCACTGGGATAACACCTGCTTTTCAAAGGCAGAGAATTGTCACCGCTAGACCGACTTTGCACCACAGTTTTCATACATTCAACGGAATAGGTAATCTCTCCTTGCGCGTCTCCTCCCATATTTTTGCTTTCCCAATCTTCCCTCGACCCTCCCATGAATGCATATGCCTGAATAGGAAAGCACAACTTGCGATCCTGTGTTTTAGCCATGTGCGTGCTGTTCGTACGTGCATTGCCATGTTTTTACCACCAAAGTGCAACGAAATTACGCTTAAAAACGGGCGCTAACATGTAAGTACATGAGGCCAAATGTATTACTCACAGCAGAAGGAACTCACCTTGGTTTCTGTGCAGCAGTTTGCTACTGACTTTTGGACGCACCCAAAAAGTGCACTGGTTCCATGGATTTAACCGAACAGCAAATGTTTGGTGGGGATTTATCCAAACATGGGCACTCTATTGGTTGGTGGTTCTATACCCAGCTCACAAACAGTTGTATTTTCAGAGGCGGAGCTTAGAAAATTAGAGTGGTTTCACTAAGCTATAATTTTTTGTGTAGGTGACTTACATTTGTTAGTTAGCATGGTGATTTTGCTGACTGTTCTATCCTTGGCACAATTACAGTGCATGCATATTAATGTTCCTAAGCACTATGATTATAACATAATTACATGTATTGACTGTCAAACAGCTAACTGAATGTCTTCCTCTGTGTGCGTGCGTGTGCGTGCGTGCGTGCGTGTGCGTGCGTGCGTGCATCCGTCCACACAGCCCCACTACAGCCACAGCGAGGAGTACCACAGTGAGAGCAGCCGTGGCTCGGACCTGTCTGACATCATGGAGGAGGACGAGGAGGAGCTCTACTCTGAGATGCAGCTGGAGGAGGGCCGCAGACGCAATTCACACAACATGCTGAAGGTACGCTCACCCCTGGAGGGGACATGTTGCATTGGTTGATGTAGTTACAGTATATATAGACAGACAGACAAATGCACACAGACAGACAGACAGACACATATGGATATATGGATAGATAGATAGATGAATACAGTAGATGGGTGGATGGACGGACAAACCATTATGCGTTATCAATATATGCTCCCCAAATACTGCCGGTGGGGTTTTGTCATTTAGGATACACATTTTTAATATATATATAATCATTTCAGGTGACCAATGAATCATTTAATCCCTAACACAAGTTTGTATTGATATTGATATGGTATTTTGAAGCCATAGAATGGAGTGGCTTAGTAAAAGTCCAATATCACTTCAAAAGTGATTAAACCCACCACTGTGACAGTATTGCCTCAACATTAATGCTGTATTCCCATCAAAGTCAGATGTCAGTTGGTAGTCCAACACTTCTAATTGACAGTACATTTCAGTGCAGCTAAACCTACTTCTGAAAGGTTTCATTATATGCATTGTGTGTACCTCCTTCAAAGCAGGTGTCTACGATTGTGTGAGTTGTTTGTGTGTGTGTTTGTGTGTTTGTGTGCGTTTACTTTCACATTGTGCACGTTGCAGACAAACAATTCCTCCGGAGGTCGAATAGACCGAGAAACAGGCAGGAGAATCCCCTACGGTGGTCCTCAGCCCCACAGACGTCCTCTCCTGGTCCCTTCCATTGGTCAGTGTGGTCACCTGTCTGTCAGAGACAAAAGAAAGATGGCCGTTGCTCCTTTGGCGGTTCTCCGTGCTCCAGCAGTGTGTGTTGTCGTGTTTAAGCCCTCGTGAGCTTTTCCCTTGTGTCTCCAGATCCGCTGTGTATGTGTGTGTGTGAGCCATGTCCATGTGCTTCTCATTATCTCACTGGTATTATATACAGCCGCTGTTTGGCCTAGTGCAGGACAACAAGTGAAATGAAATGCACCCACGATGGCCACACAACACTACTGACAGTTCACCTATCACACATGAGTGTTGTTACCTTGGGCCCTTGGGCCCTTGTTTTTATTTGCCTCCTGGGAACGACTGGGCGGAGCTTTGCCTTGTAACCCCAAACCCCTCCCCCCCTCACCCCCCTCCCCCGCCCACTTCTTATTGGTGTTTCCCGTAGAGATTACCACAGAGAATAACAGTGAGGGGAACCTGTCCCCCATCACCGAGGATGTTCACTATGGCAGAGTAGCTCGCCACAAGAAGAGGTCCTGCGCCAGGCACACCAGCACAAGGTCCTCCCATGGTATGTTGTGCAGGCCACAGGCCCCGGGCCAGATATACCACTGGCCAAGTGGAGGGAAAGAGCCGCAACGGGCCGCTGTAGATAGCAGTACACAGTGCGCCTCAAGGTGCACAGCATGCAAAGCAGTGGGACCCCCGCTCTGTAGACGTAGTGGGCGGATGGTGACATCAGCTGATTGGTGGAATGCTCTGAGAATGCCTCCCTTCCTCACCGCACTGAAGGTCCAGATGCCTGCTCCCCCTCCCCTTATCCCACAACACGGTTACTGACAGCATCCCTGCATGGCTGGGGAAGAGCGTGTAGGGTTTAAAGGAAGGTAACACAGCCACAAAACAACAAACACAAAGAACCCAAAGAAGAACTCTAATCCTAACACTACATTGTTTACTCTGTGTGTGTGTGTGTGTGTGTGTGTGTGAGTGTGTGTGTGTGTGTGTTATGATAATGTAATGTCCTGAGGAAATATATTCTGTACTATTGGATAGTACAGCATTTCTTTTTTTTTTAACTGCGGTCTGGTGTTTTTGAAAATACATCGTCCCACACAGTTTTCTATTGATATTGCTGAGTTATTATCATGAAATATTATCACACCCTCATTGTTACCTTCCTTTATGAAAGACTACAGTAGTCACCATTTTCTTTTTGTTACACGTTTTCTTTTTTTATTGCACACCACCAAAAGCCAGAAAATAAAATATTATGACTAATATTATTTCAGAATTCTGGAAGCATCTATCCACCACCATTCATGATAGTTGTCAGACCCAAACTTCGAGCTGTGCTATTTAAGACATTGCCATACTGTAGATCAATAAGTACTGTATGTCTCACGTTCATAAAAAAGTGGACATACACTATGCAATGTGCAATGTTGTAGAGCTTCAGAAAGACTATATTTTATACAGTTTTGTCTAGAACAACATTCATGTCTGAGCTGTGTCCTGTTTATTTGTGTTGTGTTTCACCTCCACGAATCAATCACGCTGTGTGTATTGTTGTTTGTTAGTAAAATACAGGTGAGTATGTGTTGAGAAACACAAAGTGATGTGCATGCTCGTAGAAAGAAGCACAGTTTCCCTCTCCCTACTGCTTTACGTGCCAAAGAATGCACAGTTCCATACTGCACTCAAGCATGTTTACCATGCCTAACCGTAGGTATGGTCTGTGTCAATGACTGGACACTGGTGTAAAATAAATGCAGCACTTGCATTTTTATTTTGTTGGCGAGCAGTCCAGCTTTGACCTTGATGCATACGGCATAATCTTTTCAATTACACCCATTTAATTAAGTAATATCACTGTAGTAATTACACCCTAAGGGGCGGCAATCGGAGCATGGGAGGTAATGGTATTAAGCAGGGGGGCATTGGTTAGGTGTGAGCTTGCAAACAATCCCTCAAGAACCTCCACTGATTTCAGGGGGAAACTAACCTGCTTAACAAGCCTTTTAATTAGCACAACCATCATGCTATCATGTTGACGTGATGCTGTTTATAGAGCAACATCATGGCCATAGTGTTTTCATTTGTGAGCCCTGTGTCCGTATTTATGTATTGATTTATTTTCAATTGTACATTATATATCCCCTCTCAGGTTGTTTACTTCTGCAGTGGGTCTACGATACTGGGGTTATATCAGTGGCTTATCAATGTGTTTGATAGGGCTATTGGTAAACATCATCAGATATGAAGGAACACTGACTGACATAAGGCAGCCAATCAGAAAGGCTACTCTGTGTTGTGCATGTGTGTGTCGCTGTGTGTCCAGACTTACGTGTGTGCTCCCTTTGTTAAAGACGGCTACAGAGATCGGGAACGCCGCTCCCCTCCGCACTATGACGAGTCAGAGGCCGAGGAGTCCTTCCGGATATTTGTGGCCCTCTTTGACTACGACCCTCTCTCCATGTCCCCCAACCCAGACGCTGCAGATGAAGAGCTGCCGTTCAAAGAGGGACAAGTCATTAGGGTAGGTGTCGTATCGCCTCTCTCCTCTTACTTACATACTGTACATTACATACTGTACATTACATACTGCACATGATATACTGCACATTACATACTGCACATTACATACTGTACATGACATACTGCACATTACATACTATACATTACATACTGCACATGACATACTGCACATTACATACTGTACATGACATACTGTACATTACATACTGCACATTACATACTGTACATGACATACTGCACATTACATACTATACATTACATACTGTACATTACATACTATACATTAAATACTGTACATTACATACTGCACATGACATACTGTACATTAAATACTGTACATTACATACTATACATTAAATACTGTACATTAAATACTGTACATTACATACTGCACATTACATACTGTACATGACACTGTACATGACATACTGTACATGACATACTGCACATTACATACTGCACATTACATACTATACATTACATACTGCACATTACATGCTATACATTGTATACTGTACATTACATACTGCACATTACATACTATACATTACATACTGCACATTACATACTGCACATGACATACTGTACATGTCATACTGTACATTACATACTATACATTACATACTGCACATTACATACTGTACATGAAATACTGTACATTACATACTATACATTACATACTGCACATTACATACTGCACATGACATACTGTACATGACATACTGTACATTACATACTGCACATTACATACTATACATTACATACTGCACATTACATACTGCACATTACATACTATACATTACATACTGCACATTACATACTGCACATGACATACTGCACATTACATACTATACATTACACACTATACATTACATACTGTACATTACATACTGCACATTCATCTGCAGCTCACAGGTACACCAAGCATTCCACCTTACCTATAGACTATATTTGACGTTTATTTGACTGTATATATATTTGTTTCATGTGGTTACCTTACATCCTTTATACAGTAGTTACCTCTGCTACTGTATACACTGTGGATACATAGACGGTTATGGACGTTCTTTTGCCTTAGGCAAGACATGGGAATATCGACAGTGTAAAATAAGCTTAACGTCAATGACCCAGCCTTAATTCATTAGTTTTATTTACAGCTTTACGCTGATCAGGGGCATGAAAAATGCCACGTCAAATTCATACCACCCAAGGCGACTGTCTAATCTTGCAATCTTGCATCAGAACACTGACCCTGTGTGGATAGTATTTACATGTGATGCAAACGCTGTGATGTTTGCTTTACGTAGAGATGGTCAGCATAACATGAGATCCATGACTCCAGATTTTGGCGAAACACTTTCCTGTTAGGAGAAAGCATCGCTAGTACCGCTCAGAGCTCCTTAGTCATGATTTGATTTGTCCTTTGATTCAATAACAGCTATGAAACACTGTATGTATGAGTATCATGTGTCCTCTGTTACAGTAGGATGCCTTTGAAAGTATGCTCTCTGATTTGTGCCTGGAAATGCCTTGGTCCAACACGCCTGATTCAAGGTTGTTAGAAGCCTGATAACGACCCGTTGATTAGAATCAGGTGCGTTGGAGCAGAGAGAGATCTAAAACATGCAGGGCACCGGCTCTCCAGGACCGGAGTTGAATAGCCCTGTCCTACAGCGTAGCATGTGAGGGCTCACCTGAGTGGCACTCATGGAAACCATGAATAAGGCAAGCACGCATGTTCAGTGTTAGCACTCACACCTGCTTGTGTGTCAGGTGTACGGTGACAAGGACACAGATGGCTTCTACAGGGGGGAGGTGCGGGGCAGGATGGGCCTGATCCCGTGCAACATGGTGTCTGAAATCAGAGCGGAGGACGAGGAGACCATGGACCAGCTCATCAAGCAGGGCTTCCTGCCTCTCAACACACCTGTGGACAGGATAGGTAAGACATCATGTACCACAGGGCTGTTATTGTAAAGTTTGATGTCGTTGTGCACTGTTGTGCGGAACTGGAAGAACGTTCACACATTCAATGTGATGCTGGAAATGAATTGGTCGGAGCATGTGCCGGTCAGTTCTGTTTTCATGCTCATTCATTTCATACTCATTTAGCACAGTGCAGGGTGAAAAGACAGGGCTTATGGGGCACCGCTGTCAGGTTGGACTCACAACATAACCGGGCACAGGGTGCAAGGAGTTTAGTAGTCACTGAGATTATTGCATAGGCAGGGTTTATGAATGGTGAAACAAAACCACGGTGAATAACAATGAAAAACACTTTGAAATGCAGAACACTAATTCAGCATTGCAAATTACTCTTACATGTGAAACCCCGTGTGTGCAAGCCTGCAAAATGAAATTCTGCTGCGATGCTGGGTTTGACTCAAAGAAAGGCAAACCTGCTTGCTTTGCCATTTCCTTTGTACTCAGTACTCTGTAATATTTATTTATATTTTTTGTAGATATTTCCTCCAAGGTTAATTTTTTGTTGATATAATGTAGAAGAAAACACTGCAGAGAAAATGAATCACATTATCAACAACAAAGCAAAGGGAAAGAGACTATACACCAGGTCTTAATGAATGATATAATTTAATTAATGTATTGGGTGGAGCCAACAGAGTATAGAACATTTCTCAGATGTCTTTATTTTATTGTTATTATTTAACTTCCACCATGTGTCACTAATTTGGATCATACCTACATATATATATATATATGTATATGTCCCTTTCAGAGCAAAACAGACGGGGTCTGCGCCGAGAGCAGGCCTCTCGGAGGATGGTAGCCCTCTACGACTACGACCCAAGAGAGAGCTCCCCCAATGTCGACATCGAGGTACTGCCCCATGTCACAAACAGCGTCAGTACACTGACTAAACCACTGCAGTGTTGTAGTATGTTCATTTCTACCTTGTCTCCTGATAGGCCGAGCTGACATTCTGTGCTGGTGACATCATTGCAGTGTCTGGAGATATCGATGAAGATGGCTTTTATTATGTGAGTCTAACCTGGCCACAGAGTTGAGAAACAGTGTTCAGCTGATGATGACAGTAATGCCGCTTTTGCACTGCTGGTACCAGCTCGACTCCACTCGCTTTAGGGAGCTTTTCAATTGCATAGTTTCAGCTCTACTCAACACTTCTCTCCTCGGCACGGGTCTTTTTGCACTGCATAGTACCCACTCAGTTGTATCTGGTCGCCATAGCGACGACGATGTTCAAACCACTCCTGCAGTATATTGTATTTCATTATTATTTTGGAACATGTCCCTACCTTGTTGGAATGTCCTTCGGTAGTCGTGTGCAGCCAACAGTTCATAGACATCTTGGTCAACCTTCACTTTACGTGAATTGCACAGGCATTTAATAAAAGGTAAATAAAAAGTGTCAGCTGCTTCAGTAGTTTGCCGTATGTATGTGTTGCACAAAGACGCAGTGATGATTTCATCTAATCAGTAGACTGCATTAGGGATGATCCTAGTGACTCATTTCCATGTCGTTTAAAAAACAATTTAAGCTTAGACTAGTCTAAAAACACCAATACACTCAGGAAACCATCCAAATTGATAACAATCAGGCGTAACATTGTCAGCGTTTGTACATGTTGCAGCTCTCTCCCTACCTGCACTCATAGATTGGCTCTTTTGTCTCCACTGGTGGACAACGCTTTTTAGATTTCCCTCTCCAACATTCTCCTTTCTCCTCATTTAAAAAAAAAAGATACCACTGTATACCTGATAGGCCGCTTTATTTTTGGAATATGAACAGCTGCCGGTAATGACAGGGTGCCAATACCACTCTGTTACTGTATTCACAGGCAGCGGGATGAGAGCCTTATGAAAATCTAACTTTATATTGATTATGTATGACTATGTTGTATGCTGCTTTGGCTGTCTGTTAGCAAAATGCTATTCAACCTAACTTAAACACAGGTGAACAAACTGTCAGGAACCTGACTGAAAAAGTACACTTTTATTTTACCAATATTAAATGTACCATGTACTGTATGGTTAAATCAAAAGCAGAGGGGTTGTGGATCCAGATTAGTTTGATTAGCTACCGGTAAATAAAACCGGTCCAGGAGAGGAGAGTTTAATCGTGCTGGTACCAGCAGTGGAAAAGAGCCATAAGTTGTCATGTACAGTACCAGTACTCTACCCCTAAGTATACAGATAAATTATAGAAGAGATGGACCACTTAGAGAATTTAGGATGGAACTCTATGGGTGATATCCATAACAGCAAAAATGGTGGTTTGAAGAAAAGATTGTTTGCTTTAAAACGTCTCTAAGTCGATCTCAAGAAGCTTGCTAATTTCGAACTCAATTCAAAACCAATCACATCTCTGGTCACACTGATGAGAGGCATTAACAAGATGGCTGCCAAGTGGCTATACCTGCCTATAAGGCCATTGGTATATGGCAAGGTCAAAGTCAACTTTATTATTCCACAGGGGTTATTACATGTTCTGTTTAACAAAGACATACAGAAACATACACATAAACAAACAGCCTACTGTATGTCAGATGTAAGAGTTAAGTTTCCAGGTGAAACACTTATTAGATACATAAATACAGGCCTATGGTATGTACATTTAAAACATCACCAAACTTGATATTATATATATTAGGTTTACAAACTAAAAATTGTGTTGCTGTGGGCAACAATTATTTTGCTGTACCTTGTTTAAATTGTCTGCTGTATAAGTTTGCCATGTCACCAGCTACTCCTTCTAAATCTCAGATGTAAAGGGTGGGTGGGGTCGTTAAGGATCTGATCACCCTATTTTAAAATAAGGTTATTGTACAGCTGGGCTGTTGAGAGCTGATCAACCTAATGATTCTGCTGGCTGTGTTGATCATACGCTGACATGTGGCATGATGTTTGGTGCACATATATATACAAATCAGACCAAACGATAAAATACTTTGCAACACTGGTTTATAAAACATCTCTAAAATACAATGATCTACTCTAAAATAACTGAATTT
Organism: Forbesichthys papilliferus; assembly: GCA_025399855.1. NCBI lineage: Eukaryota > Metazoa > Chordata > Actinopteri > Percopsiformes > Amblyopsidae > Forbesichthys > Forbesichthys papilliferus. The sequence goes on from JAODOY010001575.1 coordinate 29,334, forward strand.
CCGGGGAGAAAAAACATTCTCTGTTGTAATGTATTTTACTTAGTATTTGACGCATTCCTTGAATCCTAAATTATCATTGAGTCAAATTATGTTAAAACCCGCTCAGCTAATTTCCAATTCTTAGAGATTAATCTTGGAGATGGGGACGTCTGTGTTTCACACCTGCTTCCTCTTTCCTCCACCCCTTGCTCCGCTCCACCAGGGTGAGATGAACGGCCACCGCGGCCTGGTGCCCTCCAACTTCCTGGAAGAAGTGCCTGACGACGTGGAGGTGTATCTGACCGACACTCCGTCCCACTATCCCCCGGGGGAGCCCCCCGCCAACTCCTCGGCCGGCGCCGCGGAGAGCAAAAGGGTACACCCTCCTCCTCGTCGTCGTCCGCAGCGCTAGGCTTCACCCATCCTCCGTCCCTCCCGTCCTATCGCTTTTTCCTTCTCCGCCTACCGTCTCTGTGCTGTTCAGTGTGTGTTTGCTTGTCCGTGTGGTGGCAGTGGTGACTGTACAAACTAACAGCGTCCCCGTGGCATTCTGGACGAGGGGGACCAAACACGTCTTAACACCTTACTAGAGGCTCAGACAAAGGAAGAAGCAAAGCCCAAATACGGACCATGTGTGGGAGGTTTATGCATGCATGTATTTGTGATGGACGGTGACCGTTTGAAAAAGGCAATCCCTGACACAAGATAATTTGGTAGCTGTTTGCACTGAAACGCAAAAATCGAATTAAGGATTTTGTTGTATTAATGTTATTATTATTTTTATTTTTTTCTGTTTGTTTTGATTTTCTTAAAATAAAGTGCTTTATCGACACTTGCCAATGATTACCCCCACCACACCAAAACAATATATCAGTTGTTCATTAAAGAGAAAAGCATGCCTTTTTCAAAAGTAAACTTAGTACCTTTTATAATAACGTTCTTGGCTCGACTGCTCTATTTGGCTCAAAAGGCTTTGTTTCTTTTTTGTATACTGCACAAACAACAAACTATCTATTTTTCAGGCCTGTTAAAAGGGGAGTATTTATGGTAACGGTGTGTTGGATCTGAGCTAGAAAGTGAAAGCTAACCTCCACACTGAGGCATCCATACTGTATTGTTACTATTGCAACAATAAAAGACAAAAAATGGATGTTACAAAAACATGTTGTGCTGTGTTCATGTCTGTTTGTGTTGTTGTTGCTGCTGTTGTTGACTATCCTTTTGTTTTCAGTTGTCATGTGGTGTGGGTTTTTCTGAATGCTGCCACTTTTATTTTTGTTCCATCACCTGCTTGGCAAACAAATAGAAGATTGTTTCACACCAAACGTTTCAGTCTGCCTAACCCTGTTTCCCTACAGCAGCTGTACTAAGTCTTCCGAAGATGAATGTCTTTTCATCATTAGCCCAAATAAACAGCTAGCACTAACATCCTTAACCTATAGTTGATTTGCAGGGCAAGAACATTCGCCAAATTATTATTAGAATTTCACTGTATACATTTAGAAACATACAGAAACAGAAACAAAATTATTTATATACTAATTGTTGAATTATTTGCATATACAGTCAAATGTCTTTCAGAATGCCTTGATATTGGAACACAGATTTGTATAGAAACAATGTACTGTACATCAATACTGCATCCAAACTGTCCAGTTGGGAAATTCCTGGGTGGTTTGTATAGTGGTGCTGCAGTGCAATATTTTTGTGGTGGACCTATGCAATCTGTGTTGTTGTTATACATTATGTTTGTATGTATGTGCTCCTGTTTATATTTCCTTGTGTTTGTGTTTCTGAATTCATCATTCTTAATGTTCTTTTCAGAACTATTCCGATGGCAAACGTATTGCATATAACTTAACAAATTTAAGGGAGTGTAATATTTGTGTCTACTAAAAAGTATTTTCTTTACAAGAAACTAAAAGAACAATGTATATAACACATATATATTATATATTGTTATATTGTTATATATATAACAATGTATATAACACAGTGTAATACAATGTATTACACTATACAGTGAACACGTCTTTTAGATTGTATTACATTGCTCGTGTATTTGCACAGTTTATGTTGTGGTTGAATACAGGCTCCTTTCCTTATGAGATCACTCTCCAAGCACTAGACTATTCTGCCCAGTGCAGCGTTTAGCATTGTGCCACTTTAAACACTGGCCTGATGTTCTAACAGATTATTAAAAGACAGAGCTTACATGACATTGCATTGCTTCTTGCATCAGGCGAGGTATATAAATACATCATAGATATTAAAATGAATATATGCATGCCACTGTGCAGAAATTTCATATTTAGGCCTATACATGTTCTATACAGTATGTCTTAACTTTTAGAATAAATCTATCAATGTCATTCTTATTTGATAGAAATTACAGACTTTCAACTGGAGCAGTCATCCTGTACTTGAAATCCTGTAATTTCACTATATGAAGTGATATGTTTAATACACACAGGCTGTTGGCCTACTACAGTATGAGGCAACCTTACACATGTTAAAGAACATTAAATCCACTACTGGATTGATTCCAATTTTTTTATTCTGGAACTGCATCCTAAAAATTGCAATACAATAAATAGTTTGATGAATCATTGGATTAAATGCCTATATCCACAAGATTATATCCTAACTTTTCAGTGCAAGGAGCTCTGCTCGTCAATGTCACACTTGACCCAGGCAGCCAATCGCTGTGTAATATATATATAGCGATGCGTCTCTGTGTGATCGGGGCCTAACATAACAGGAGAGTACTATAGCGTGCAATAGCAGGGTGTTGCTATACTGTATTATGGCTTCATGGCTTCTCTTCCCAGGCTGCCACCGAAACCACCGACACTGACACAGAAGCAGCGCCGGTCCGAGCACCGTCGCCAATGGTACGTCCCCTACTACCAGGCACCATGAGGCTGCTCAGCCCGACGCGGGGCCCAGGGACCCACGTTCCACTGGACCCGAGGGACCCCCAAGACCTGACCTCCAAGAAGAAGAAAGGGATTCTCTCCAAGGGCAAGAAGCTGTTAAAGAGACTGTCCCCTGTAAAATAAAGACGTAGCCTGTAGCGCACAGTGCACGGGTATGGAACACTATTGCACACGGGCAATCACTATTTCAACGCCACGTGACGCTATGCGCACGGGGTCTTATTTGAATATAACGATTAATAGCCTACAGCAATTCATGTTCTCTAAAGAACACAAGCGGATTTAATTGTGTACAGTGCCAAACTCCAGAGCAGATATAGGTTTACTGTGACAGATTTAAAACCAAGGGGTGGTTGAAACAAAACTAGGATTTTCATGACACAGATTCTCCTCTTTTCATTGTTGTGATTTGTTAATTTCAAGCAGGGTAGCCATCGAATACACAACCTATTAGCCGTCATCATAGTTTTAGACAACTCAGCAACAAAACGAACTCATACTGATGTCAGCAGTAGTAGGTAGATACATATTCAGAAGAAAAACGTCAAAAGACAACACTGTTATTGATGCATTCTGTGAAGTAATGCTCGCTGCTAACACAAAAGGCTTTATTCAGTGCAATATAACAGACAAGGGTTTAAGAACACATAAGAACATGCAGGCATTTGAACAGCGCCATATAGTAAGTTATTTGTTTGCTTGTTCATAATAAGCAGACGTGAAGGCTCAAGTAGACACTAAACAGGCATTCATGGAGAGCAGTTTGGTGACAGGGCATTACAGCAAATAGGCCTATATCATAATCAACATCAGGCTTGTACAGCCATTCAGTGGCCTTTTTGAATATGAGCAGAACATTCCTCACTTTTCTATGTTCAACAAAGGTTAAGTTCACAATTACACCAGATTGTTTTGCCAAGAATTGCTGGTGCATTGTCATCTTTTGACAATTAAATAATAACCGACGTTAGTCCTAGCTGTCAGACTGTCATGAAACGCCTAGTTCAAGACAACATTGTGCGTTTGTCTTCCTATTGCACAAAGGTGTGTCTTGTCTAATGGATCGCAGAGAAGTATGTGTGTGTTTGTGTGGAAGGCAGAATGCTTGAGTGTGAATGGGATGCATATGTTTTCTAATAAAAAAGAGGCCATGCCGTTATTGGTCTTGTGATTATAGTGATGTGCTGCTACCTCCATTGCCTGTGTTTGGTTGTCTCATGACAGTGTTGTCAGCCATAATGAATATATGTCAAAACATCCACACCAAAGGTTTCATATATAACTGTAAAAATAGATCGTTTTTTTCTCACAACTGTTAATGTATGTTTATTACTTAACATACTAGCTTGTTTACATACAGTAGTAACTGTTCATCAGATATAATATACACATAGTATGCACTCAACAAGAATTCTAACCCAGAACAAATTATATGATAACACTATGGACGCCACTGTAAATCTCTCTATCACTCAATATTATTTGTCCAGTAAATACAACACTGAACTTACAATATGTGCCTATTATGTGAGCTAACGCTGTCAAATGACTGAGACATTATTACAGACAATACATACAGTCAGTGTCTTGTCACCTGATTAAATTTATATATATTATTATTACTTATTTGTTCTTCTAAGATCATTGCTTTTTAATGGATTCCTTCCCTGTCATTGACTTTGAATTGAATTGGCAGATGGTTTGCGTGTCTGGCATGAAAACTGTCTCCACGTAAGGTTTTATATAGATAAATACAGAAACAGATTTACATAGAGGGCTTGGAGACTGCAATGTATGGAAGGTTCAGATGGCAATATATCCAAGTTATTTTGGTCAAATGCAATGTTAAAGGGTCGTGTCTCCCTTCACTGAACTAGTGATTTACAGTGTTAATACCAAATCATTCATTTGTAAGTATATCGTGTCATGTGTTTTGTACTCTGGTCCATTTGTAGGTTCTTTATAAATGTGCATACTTGATTTACAAACAGCCTTTCTTAGTGCTCTGGCATTCCTCTCCGAAAGGAGTGCAAGCCTTCTCCATAGTGTCCTTTCAAATCAGATGTTTTATTCCAACATTCTGTGTTCTCTCTGTGAATCAAAGATAAAAAAGAGAAACTATTGGATCAAATGTATGGTGATTACTCATGTGTGGGTGTGCATGTGCAAATATAGGAATTTTATAACTAAAATAAATTTGATATTTTTAGATAAAGTCTCAGTGAACATTATTATGTGGTATGCCTTGTATTTGTCAGTATAGATTGCAAACTACATCAAGCATACTGTATCACATAATCTACAACATAGACATAACAACAAAACATAACATAACATTGTTATCTATAGCTCAGTCTACTTCAGAATTGTATTTTATTTATGTTATGTTATTCATGCTCCCATGCCATTGTGAGCTCTCAAACTCTAGAGGGCAGCAGTGATCTTTAAGTAGCCTGACTATGAGCCTGACTATGAAGTGCAGTTGTTTGAGGGTTTAACGTTTGACTTGTGAAGTTCATTAATGGTTTAGCTATGTGAATGACTTGGCATAAATAAAAAAAAGCTTGCGGTATTGAATACATTTTCTCCTAAATGTATTTAAATGTAATTGTGTTCCCATATGTGTGTGCTTCACTGACGCGTGCACACACACATACATGTGCATGCTTAGCCACAAGCATGTGCCATTAAACACAAACCATCTACTGTACCAACAGGCCAGAAACTAGATATTGATCGATGTATAAGAAACGTGTCTCCATGCCACAAGCATGTTGTCCAAAAGCAGGAAATGTATTTTAATTAACAAAAGACTTACAAAGATGGAAACTACTTAAACGATGTAATATATATATATATGTATATATATATATGTGTGTGTGTGTGTGTGTGTTTTGTGTATTTTGGTGACATCGCTG
>JAODOY010001576.1:0-12731 GCA_025399855.1 Forbesichthys papilliferus
TTGTCCTGAATGTATGTCCTGTACACACATTTGTCCTGAATGTATGTCCTGTACACATATTTGTCCTGAATGTATGTCCTGTACACATATTTGTCCTGAATGTATGTCCTGTACACATATTTCAATGTATGAACTACACACTTTTTTTTTTCTACGCAGAAATTTCTACGCGGCTCTAAAGCGATATGAACTTTCTTACAGGAGAGATTGATGGCTTTCTGCTATGGGATAGGGGATACCCATGCCGACCAAATCTGATTACCCCTTACCCAGAACCTGAACCAGGCCCACAGCAGCGCTTCAAGGTGGCACACTGCAGGACGAGAGCCCGGGTGGAGATGACTATAGGCATGTTGAAAGCACGTTTCCAGTGCCTACGTTACCTCAGGGTAACCCCTGAAAGGGCCTGCGACATTCTTGTGGCATGTGTTGTTCTCCATAATATTGCCATAATTAGAGGGGAGCAACACCCTGCCCTACAATTACAAGACCCTGAGGAAGACCCCATCAACCCTGAAGATTTCCAGGGTGAAAGGGTAGTCCGGCATATGATATGCCGCAATGTCTTCTCAGATTAAGCATGATATCCACCACCACAAAAACAAAAAGATACACAACATGTATTTGTGTTTAAATGTTTTTCATTTCCTACAAAAAAATAAAATAAAAACAGTTAGATTTTAATATAGTTTCAATACTTCCTAGAATTCACCTGTGACCATACACTCACTTCTAGCTTCTGTTTAAGAATCTCGATTTCCAGATCTGCCTTTTGGATCTGGCGTTCCAAGTATACAAGTTCTTTGCTGTTTTTTTAAATAAGAATAAGTCTATATAACTCCTTAACTGGCAACTGAAATGTGTAATTAATAGTACGTTGGAGTTACATCATGTAGTTCTAAAATTCAGAATTAAAGTACTACTAGAAAGTATTGGTCTACTTACTAATTTGGTCTACTTACTTATTAATTACTTTCTAGATCCCAAATCAACCTCAACCACTTGAACAATAAGGAGACAAGAAACTGCACTTCTAATGCTTTCAAATAAACAACATACAATTGCAGTACATGGAGAAGGTTACATTAATAATAGACCTTTTGAAATTTGATTTTAAATCCACTACTGTTTTATACAGAATAGTGTTATAGTCTTTAATTCAATTACAGTATTTAGATTACTTAGTAATACATTACACCCAATACTGTTTAAAAGTAATTAAAATGTAAACTTACGCATTGACTCGAGCAGCTATTTTCTCCCACGCTAACTCTCTGTCCTTCGCGGCTGCAGCCGTGTTGCTTTTTAAAAAAAAATACGTGTTCAAATTCTGCATATGCATAAGCACATCCAGTTCTGCTGGGGAGAAATATGCAGACCTTTTTTTGTCTGACGCTGTTGCCATGGTGACTCATGATATCGGCGCTCCATTGATAATGGCTTTTTATAGTTGTAGTGCACGCGCTTATCTCAGAGTCAGTCAACTTGGAGGTGATTGAACTAACTAATTTCAGCTGTTTGTAACCGGACACTCAGTTCCCCATCTCAGAGTAAGTCAACTCAGAGTTCAAGTTTTAACTCAGAGTTGGTTGAACCTCTTTACTGAAACGGGCCCCAGGAGCCCTATTGCTTTTGTTCTGATTTTGTTTTTGTGTTTTATTTTTATTATTCTCCGCTAAAAGGGTTTGGCCAGCCAAAACTGTAAGAACCAGAAACGCTAAACTTCACCACATGACCACAAATTGCCCCCACTACTCAAGAGCCCCAAATTCAATGTACTGCACCTATAGGTGGCGCAACAGCAATCACTTTTGCCTTTTGACACATATCTCCAAAATGGCTAGGTCCATTTTCAAAAATCCTTCTTCTTCTCATTCTCTCAGGTCTTCTGCATATTTTCTTCAATGGTTCTCTGCTGTAAAAATGTCTCCTTTCCACACTATCTTCAAAAAACTGAATGATCGCTTATCTAAATCTCACAAAGTTTTGTAGACATCATCTAGAGACCATGGTTACAAAAAGGTATTCACAGAATTTTGATTTAACACTGTTCCGAAGTTAAGACTAAATCAACTCTGACAGATTTGACCATAATTACTTATTGATTTGTATCTTCTGATCCCATGGTCTGAAACTAACTAAACTTTACAAGCACATTTTCTTTGAAAATCTTTAGACAATACCTACATTTCATAACATTTCGCACATAGGGGGTGCTACAATTGCCACTTGTCAATATCTCAAGAACCTTTAAAGATATTAAAAAAAATTGTTCAGTTACACCTTTGCCCATTTGCATATATTTCCTAAAGTGCCAATTAGCTGGCTCACCGATATTGCCGATAAACGGCTAATCGAAGTTCAAAAAGATATAAATTCCACTGTGAACGTCAAATCAACATGAAATTTGGCACATAGATCTACGATGTCACAAAGAAGGGTGGTACAAAGCATTAGGACAAATAGCTAATAAGTGGCGCTACAACATACACTTTAACATTTTAGCCCATATCAAAAAGTACTGAACCTAAATGCAAAATTCCCCTTTCTTATGTTTTCCAAAAGGAACTTTTATCATGTTTCATTATTATTTTGACTTTTTACAAGTCACATTTCCTGCATTTACACAATGTATGAAAAACTTACTTTGATCAACTAGTCCTAGACTGCTACTCAGATTAAAATTACATTTTTATTTTAGCAACTTTAGACCAGGCTGATCACAAAATGTTCAAAGAATTTTGATATCTAAAACAGTTTTTTTATTTACTCAGTCAAAATTTTGTTATGAGGTCACACAATTAAAGTGGCCTAAGTTATTCACACTGAATGTCCAATCAACATCTTAATTAGTATACAAATGTCTGGCATCATAATTATATATTATATTGACCATGTTTCTTATTGGCAGATTTATTGTCGATAAGGGGAGAAAATCCATAATTTATTTTTGGTAATTATTGGTTTACATGAGGTACACAAAACTTTATGTAAGTCAAAGTGTAAGTAGTCAAATGTTATTTTTAATGTTAACAATGTATTGTTGTGTTATTGCTGCAATGCATTTACAGAACCCAATGACTCTGAAAGAATACTGAATGCACTGACTTGCAGACTTGTATAACCTGTAGAATAAATAGAACTGTAGAATATTTCGACATCTATTCTTAGATGTTGAATGAATTAATATTTTGATATGTCGAAAGCAGCTTGTAGAATATGCTGGGTGGAACCCTACAAAGCCCATAGAAATGTCTATTAAAACAATTGGATCGACAATCATTGTTATTTCCAAAACTCCACCACACCCTAACCCCCACAAATAGCATGGTGGATTTGCTGTGAAGAGAGCCAATGTTTTAAACTATAGGAATGTTTCTTTATTTAAAAAGTGTCAACATGCTGTTCAGGCCAGGGCCATGGGTGCTCTGGTGAAGAATAATTATTCTTCATCTTGTCATTCATACCCAGCCTGCATTACTATGCCAGATTTGCTCTCCATTTCATTTATTTTGCTATTATAGACTGGAAACCATGTTTGCTTCAGTGTTTTTACAGCCACCCTGCTAACGGACCAATCAGGGAGTGTTAGTGAGATTACAATGAAGTATTTTGAAAAACAGTTGTAGTAAGGCAATTTTGTTTAACGCTGTACAATAAATTATACATTTACCAAAAGTCTATGGATGCAAAGACTGAACACTTCCCAATGGAGTGTGGCCCTATTTCAGCAAGCAGGTTTAACAAACTCTGAAACGAATCCTGAACTCTAAATTGGCCGAATCTGAGATGGAAAAATCTGAGTTTAGTTTAGTTAGTTAAGTCAATTCAGAGTATGTTTACTCTGAGTTAAGCACGTGCATGACAACTTTAACAAGTGGTCATTGCTAATTATACATTCTGGTGTAATGGTCATAAGGTCAACCAGCAACTTTAATTCATCACCAAGTATAACGAAGAAAAGCACAACTTAGTGTATAGTATAAGTGTATTTCTTTTTCACCTGTGTAGTGACTGAGTGAGCCACACAACCATTTAGAATCATCAAACAAATATACTCGTTTGCTTGTCTGTTTGTTTATAGCAATGTTTTGCTGAACATATTTTCTAAACAAATCTAGTACTTATGACTAAATAATAATAATAATAATTATTATTATTATTATTATTTTATTATTTTTATTTTTTATTTGTATTATTATTATTAAGCAAGGTGAACAAGCATGACAAACAAGATATTTTCTGTATTTATTACTAATCATTTATTATAATAATGCATTGCAAATTATATAGTTAGTCCTGCGCATTGTCCTTTATTATTATTATTTCTTAAGCAGTTTTCAAATACAAGATACCCGACGTGTCACGTATCATCAAATGCTTCAGCCACGTATTACTCAGTCCTCTGATAATGCACAGGGCATTTATTTACATCACATGCGATCACAATGCGAACGTTACTCTTAGAGTCAGTTTTGTATGTTCCTGTTCCCTTTTGGAATACACAATTACGAATGGTGAAAGTAGCACCGCTACGATGGAGATTATCAGCATTCTCATGTGTCAGCGCATCGCTATTACATACATTCACTATAGCTTGTATGCCACCACTGATTATGGTATTTAATTCTTTGTGTATATGGTATTTTTGGTTTATTTGAGGCATTTTGGCATCACAAGACTCCTCACCGACATGTTGGAATACAAATTTCTTATATTTATCTGATGTACAAATGGCTGATGTCTTCATCACGATGTTGAGGAGCACCAGCAGCAGAAAGCAGGCAAACACAGTCTTCATGGTTCCCTGGATCATATCATCAACAACAACATTATTATTATTATTATTATTAATATTATTATTATCATTATTATTATTAATATAATAATTATAATTATAATAATGTCATATATCAGCCACAACATTAAAATAAGTTACTAGTGTTAATGTTGTGGCTGATCTGTGTATTGACTTATTCAAGCAAGTAAGCCCTGGAAATTAAGTATTAAACTACACAATAGGTTTTGTATCACATTACTAATTGTTCTGAATTCTGTGAAAAGGCCACTTATGCACCTCTCAGCCACACCCAGTAACTGGTTTTAAGGTTGTGGCTCATCGGTGTAGCTCCATAGCTGACAAATACAAATACACAAAACAGAGATGCCTATTTTATGAAAAGCAAACAGTGCCACATAACACAGTAGCTACACACATACACTCAGGTTGACCACTGTTGTATATATATTTATACATAATAATGTTTCTGAAAGTGGCCAGCACTAGCAAAGTTATCTTGATTACTTAATGATAAATCACTGGTTCCTATTCCAGGGCTGACTGACAACGATTATCCTTAAAGAGATCTGACACACCACACATTAAAGCCAAATGCAGAAAGAGAAAGAAAGAATGAACTCTAAATATCATCCTAAATTGAATGCCTTACAAGAGATTGTACAGTTTATAGCGTAGGCTACTTATATATATATATATATATATATAAACCTATCTACAAATACAGTACATTAGTATACTCTATATAGAGAGATATATTAGGCTCATTCCTACCTTTTGGTAAGGGTATATTTGTGTGCCTTCAAAGTAAAGGAAATGACCATACAATTAATTTTAAACTAGACTTCTAATTAATTGATATAAACTTAGTAAAGTAACTATCATAAGTCTACACCTTTATTTCACCAAGGAATACACAGTATTACAGTAATACCACTTAGTTTACAAGGCAAGGAAAAGTGTAATTACCTGCAACCGATGGGTCAGTAAGGATGACCTGTCTGCTTGAATCACTCATTTATATACGTTGTGTCTTGGTTGGAGGGAGGGAAGATGGGGTGAATATTTCCTTTGCAAATTGTGCTTTGAAACAGATAGAGAGGTTATTCAAATCATATGCTTATGGTAAAATAACACATATTATTTATGAGCTTTTATAAATATGTGTTTTTGTCATGTCACATGTCCCAGCGGGATATAGAGTCCCGGTGGTACCTCCAAAGAATAGGAATAGATTGTTCGGCCAGTGTTGTTAGCTACGTTCAAAAGTGAGCCACATGTATTCACACACAGTATTTATTACACATTAGGAAAAAAGGTCACCAGCCAGCGGGAATAGGTACCAAAACCTTCAAATAGCTGCAGAAAGCTTTTTAATGGTGTAGAGGTGAGAGCCTGCTTTGTGAAGTAGAGGCCGTCATGTTTGTGCATTTTCATATCAAAGATAACTACAACTGTCTTAAGCTGTTAAACAAATTCACATATGGAAAAATATGTAATATGTAAAACCATCTTGATAAAACTTTAAAGCCATCCATTCATTACTTATCTCTAAAGTAAATTTCTCACCTAATGTTTGCGAGGTATGTTCCTAACGACTAATTTCCATGTCCATCCATCCATCCATCTTCATCCGCTTATCCGGAGTCGGGTCACGCAGCAGCTCCAGCAGGGGACCCCAAACTTCCTTTTCCTGAGCCACATTAGGCTTTGACTGGGGAATCCCGAGGGTCTTCCCCGAGACCTCCATCCCAGCTGGACGTGCCGGGAACACGTCCCAAAGAAGGCACCCAGAGGGTAGGGCAAAAATTAACTGGTAGCTCGAGAACTTTGCCATTTAGCTCAGCTCTCTTTTCATCCCAATTTTGCGATAAAGCGATTGCAATACCACGCCCGCTGCTCTGATTCTCCGGCCAATCTGCCGCTCTATAGTCCCCTCACTCGCGAACAAGACCCCGAGGTACTTGGGGTACTCCTTCACTTGGGGTATGGACTCATTCCCTACCAGGAGTAGGCACTCCATCGATTTCTGTCTGAGAACCATGGCCTCAGATTTAGCGGTTTAGATTTAATCCTCATCCCAGCCGCCTCACACTCGGCTGTGACATCAATCCAGTGAGTGATGGAGGTCAGAGACCGATGATGCCATCAGGACCACATCATCTGTAAAAAGCAGTGATATTATCCCCACGCTACCGAACCGCAACCCCTCCCCACTTTAACTCCGCGTCCATATCCTGTCCATGAATATCACAACCAGGATTGGTAACAATGCGCAGCTCTGGCGGAGACCAACCCTAATCTGAAACAAGTCCGGTTTGCTGCCGAGAATCTGTATACAGCTCTTGCTTTATACCTACAGGGATTTGAATGCCCTTAAAAGGGACCCCCTCACCCCATACCCCCAGCATCATGGAATAGACATTACCAGGGAGGCTGAGTAGTGTGATACCCCTGTAATTGGCACACATTATCTGGTCTTCCTTTTTGAAGAGGGGAACCACCACCCCAGTCTGTCACTCTATTGGCACTGTCCGTGACTTCCACGCAATGTTGAATGTGTCATCCAAGACATCCCCTCCACATCCAAATCTTTCAGCATTTCTGGACAGAACTCATCAATCCTCGAGGCTTTGCCACTGTAGAGTTTTTTTACTACCTCAGTGACCTTCCCCAGGGAAATTGATGAGGATCCCCATTAGCCTCCAGCTTTGCCCCACCAGCCCCACCAGATCTAAATGGTAGCGCACCTATGGGGACATTCCATGTCCCCATAGCTAGCCTATGCTGCCTGGGTCTGGTCTGTTGAGGGCAATTTCCCTGTCATTTAAATATAGCAACTGGTAACACACGGAACTAAGTATGCTCTCTTATTGGATCATTCATGGCGCTGCAAATTTAGTCTTTTGCTAGAGTAGCTAGTGGCAACATTAAAAGTTTTTCTGCTTTGAGAGTTGTCCCTGCTCCCTTTATTCTAGGAACGCATAGAAATCAAGCGCTCCCCACTCCACTTGAAGCATCAACCAGGGTTACCAACTTGGCGACTTTGTCGCTAGATTAAGCGACTATTCAGACCCTCTTAGCGACTTCATTTCTAAAAAGCCAAATTTGGCAACTTATCCAGACCAGGGTAAAGTCTATATTCTCATAGCGTAATCCAGTCCAGAAGCGCCAGATTCTCTCCCTCTCTTGTGCCCTGTTCAGACAGTCAGTAGCTTGATCTTGTGTGTGTGTCTGTGTGTGTGTGTGTGTGTGTGTGTGTGTGTGTGTGTGTGTGTGTGTGTGTGTGTGGAGGGTGGTCGGCAGGAGGATTCAAATGAATACGCAATGACGCAATCAGTAAGCCTGTGAGCGCATGACGTCATCGGTGACTTCTAGTGACTTTTGGAGCTGGTGCTAGCTACTGTCATTGGAAAAGAGTTGGCAACACTGGCATCAGCAGATTTTTTGCGTGTTTCATGTGGAGACTAAGGCAGGGAGAGACTGACTGAGCCAACAAAAATTGAAAACAAATTTAAATAAATAATTTTAACCGACTAGTAATAATGGTGCCGACTAGCGATGACAACAATGTAACTGACACATCCCTAGATGTTATAACCTTTTAGTTTATCACAATGATTTTGTATATTTAAATGTGTTAGCCTATCTACTGTGGTCACTTTAGCTGTCAGTTACGTTGAATATGAAAATGTGCCATGGTAAAGTACTATGTGCTTGATATCAACAACTATAGTCAAATGTAGCCTAAATGCAATACTGTAATGTAGGTCCTATTGTATACTGTAGTGTGTGAATATATTTTTTCATAGCCATTGCAAACCTCTCTCTATTAAATATCAACAGACAAGAGTTTTTAGCATGTAAAAAGTGAATATGTTGCACTAAGCATTAACCACTGACAGGCAGTGTGACATGAGCTCCGCTGGAATTGTGTTTTGTAATTTAGTTTTTTGTCATTTTGATTTGTAAATTATTTACGGGTCTCTAAAATATTGATTATATGCCATTGTCACCATGCATTAATTTTTGTTTTGTATATTATCAAAATGGATCATTCCTAAAACTATTGATTTATGATTAATGCATGAATGATTGCTAATTCGCTTTGTAGTGAACTTGAACTCCAGTACACATTGATCCTGCGTCCCTTGGTTATAGTTGATACATTTACAACGTAGTCCACATTGGCGTAGAAAATGTTTGATAAGAGACATGTGACAATTTACATGAATGACAAACATAATACACATCAACACGTGATTTCTTGCAGAGCAGGGTAAGCCAATATGTTGCTTTATTTGAAGTTAATGCTTAGTTATTTTGACTCCCAAATCCCTATCATGACCTAGGCCAGGGGTCTGCAACCTTTACTATCAACAGAGCCATATTTGCCCAAAACATTTTTATATTTATCTTGTCTGGAGCCACAAAGAATATTATATAAATTAGCCTATAAACATTAGACCTAAATGAGAGTTAATTCCCATCTTCCCATGGCTTGCAAGTGTTTTTAAACTGCGGGGACAGTGAAATGTTAGGCGGGTGCGGGGGCATGCTCCCATGCAAAGACATTTTAAAAATAAAGCACTAAATGCCATTTTTTCTGCTGACTTGAAAACAGAATATACAAATGAATGGGTTGTTATCAGGCTTCCAACGATCCATTCATGTGAATCAGGTGTGTTGAAGCAGGGAGACACTACAACATGCAGGGCACCGGCCCTCCAGGACCAGGGTTGCCCACCACTGTACTAGCCTATGTCCAACTACTGTGCACTCACAATTTGGAATGGACTGCTAGATCCATTTAGATACTGGTGAAATCAGAGGACACAGGCTGTCAATTTAAAATATAATTTGAGGTTATATTTTTTGGGGGAACAGAACCTAGATTAAGATCTATATGATGTTTGTCAAAGCCTCAGGAAGCCACTGTGGCGCTCAAGAGCCACATGCAGCCCAGGAGCCGCAGGTTGCAGACCCCTGACTTAGGCTAATACTTTGGCACATGATATCAAAACTATAAAGTAATCTGCTTTTCCAATTTTTGCGCCGGATGCTTGCACAGGGTTTCTTGATAGCCTTCATATGCCTGAATCAGAACATGGGTAATTTGATACAAGGAATAAATCCATGACTTTCTCCAAAAACTTAGGTAGTGCTTGTTTAGCTGGTGGACCAGCATAGTCATGCGGTTCTCAAGCAACATGAAGCAGGTTAGCTGGTTCACCAGTATGATCTATGCTGGTTCCAGCATGCAAAACATACCTTATGCTGGTGACCAGCAATGCTGGATTTTTTTTGCAGTGATATTCAGCCTACAGTCTAGATGGTGGCTTCCTTAAGTCAAGTGAGGGAGACATGGCAGCCCGGAGATGCGTCAGGTACAAGCAGCAGCATTTTCTACATTTACATCCTGTGATGTTGCTAAACATGGTTAAAACCAGTCAACACTGCCTAACCAACTTCCTGTGTGATGATGCAGTGTTAGAGGTTCTAGTATCTCTACGCAGGGCCACGCCAGAAAGGTGCCAGTCCTGAGATAAAATCCCAGTCCCAGAGCTTGGAAGTAACTAAGTACACATACTTAAGTACTGTACTTAAGTGGCTTTTGCAGGCATCTGTACCTATACCTGTAGTATTTATTTTTCTGACAACTTTTTACTTTTTCATTTTAATACACATATCTGTACTTTCTACTCATTATATTTTCAAAACAGGCTAGTTACTGTACTTAAGTGTTAAAGCGTTGTAAAACAATGAAGAGGAATTGTTTATTTTGCATAATTGAGCACCTTCCCAATATCATCAAGATGGATTTCAAAGAGATTGTATACAAACAGAAGAATACACTATCCCCGGTGCATATTACGTAAAGTGCATGAGGCAAACCCAACAAGAAAGGGTGTTTCAGTTCATATTACAGAAACCATCAGCTCCACACTATGGCTGCTGTAATTGATTCAGATTTACCAGAAAAGGATATTATAAAGGAGAGACAGAATAATAAGTATACATAATCTACAGATTTACAATAGTAGCGATGCAAGTCAACTCTGTCTTTTGTATTTAGTCACAGGTTCGCATCTACATCACATTTAATATCATCTTGGGCAATACACATCAGATATTATGCCATTGCAATATTCTTGTATTTGGTGTAATGTAAGGGTTTGATTTGGAGTTTAAATTGGCCATAATCCAGTATACTGCTATTGTGGTCACCATGTTAAGAGCCCTAGCAATTGTAAAAAACTGGATATATTATAATAATATTATTTAGATTATATTTTAATATTAAAACATTAAGAGGCCATAATAATTAAATGTTGCACTTTGGAGCGCTTGGAAATGCCGGAAACACCAACACAACACAACTGGCTCCTTTCTATGAAAAGGAGCAGCAGCTCTATTCATGAGTAACTCATTGATGACTTGACTTCTCTCGTTATGCCCTCTTGTGCATTATTGCTGAATTATTACGTCATCGGGTATTACTACACTTTTGATTTTTATTAAATTATTACACTAACTGGAAAATATTACACTATTTTGTAGTTTCACTTATAACACATGCACACAAGGATTGTTTACTTCCATTTTAAAAACTATGTTAGTGAGCAACATAACTTCCATTATCATTTAAAAGTTTTATTGTTCTTGTTCTTTTGACATAGTCTGCATGCAAAAAACAGATTAGTCAGCGATATAGTACATAGCTTCCTGGTAAGCTAAACAGACGTCCCACCATAACCTTAGGAGAATAAGAAAACAATCGGAACATATTTTGGTAGGTAACCCACCTTTACCCCATTGTATGATTTACATTCTGAAATATACATGTAATACATCTTAAACTCACTTTAAAAAATTGGAGTGAATAAAGAAACAGGAGTTTCAGTAGCGTGTGGAAGAACTATACAGAGCCACAACCGCTCCTCCTCATGCTGGTCACCATGGCCACACACTGCTGTGGGATGGCATCCCATTCTTCAACCGCATGTCAGCCAACGTGGTTGTGTTGTTGGCCACTCTGGCATGAACAGCACGCATAGTCTGATCATACAAGTGTTACTTTTTCTGAACAGTTTATAATATGTCGAAGAAATATACTCAGGGTACCCAATCTAAGTGGTTTCATGACTTTCCTTGACCAAAAAACACGCATCATGACAATAATTAACAAACTGGAAATTATGAGCATCAAACACTTTTTACTGTATTCTGGTCAATTTACAGTTGAAATAAAAAGGAAAATATAAAATCCAGGGATGTGACAAAATATAATGCAATAAACTCCCAGGCCTGCTATAAATACAATTCCCTATTATTCCAGAACTTCCATGTCAAAGCGAAAGCATGTTAAGCAGGTTTTTAGACATTTCTGCAAATACCTTATGTATTACACAGAATGTATTTAGACCCTCATTTAAAGCATTTGGCATGGCACTGCATTACATGTAGTACATTAGTCATTATTTTGTCAATAGTTGGACAGGCCTTTTTACCTGGTAGGTAAACGTAATCCTATAGATACAGCCTTATCATGTAAAAAGTGAGGTCACTTTACAGAGGTCATCCACCACCTTCTGCAGCACCTGTGCATTCTGCCTGATGGCTATGACAAACTTCATGGTCTCAGATCTGACCTGCAGCCTGCTACCACTTCTCTCTACCCTGCTGCCGTCTCCATGTTGCTCATTGGCCTCTCTAATGCGATGGATTTCTCTGGCGTCCAAGGCAATGAAAAATACATCAACTGCCACGAATAACGCTGAAAAGACCCCTGTCACTACCTCTGCTACTCTTACAACCCTGGCAGTCTGGGCTGCCACTTTCCCAATGCTGACCATCTGAATCAGTCGGACCAGCTCTGTGATGCCCCCTATACCTCTTCCAACTCTCACTCCAAGTCTGCCTAGTTTCTCTG
>JAODOY010001577.1:380-12730 GCA_025399855.1 Forbesichthys papilliferus
AGACCACCCTGCACCCTTATTACACTTTATAGTCTAATAGCAGACCACCCTGCACCCTTATTACACTTTATAGTCTAATAGCAGACCACCCTGCACCCTTATTACACTTTATAGTCTATTAGCAGACCACCCTGCTGGAAATAATTTTTTAGGAGTAATCTGTCTGCAAACGTAGCTCCACCCCCTTCTACAATCCAAATGTAATATTAATTTATTTTAATATATAATATTAATTAATAATCAGGATGCATCGTGTAATCAAATCGTTATCATGATAATTGTAATCGAATCGTGAGACCAGTGAAGATCCACACCCCTAGTGTGTGTGTGTGAGATGGCGGCGGTGGAATTTGACTTCTATGCACACAAACACGTGGAAATTATGTTCACAAAGGAAATTAAGCAAAAGGACGTTGCATGCATGATTGTTAAAGCAAGATGCTCGGGTTCCAGGTGTGCTCCATCTGCATGGAGGTGGTGGTGCAGAAGGCCAACCCTGCAGACAGGCGCTTCGGGATCCTCTCTTCTTGCTGCCACACCTACTGTCTGGCCTGCATCCGCCAGTGGCGCTGTGCTAAGCAGTTTGAAAACAAGATCATCAAGTAATGTAGCCACGTGTCCTCCTCATGCTAGCTGTAATGTAGCCATGTGTCCTCCTCATGCTAGCTGTAATGTAGCCATGTGTCATCATGCTAGCTGTAATGTAGCCATGTGTCCTCCTCATGCTAGTTATAATTTAGCCATCTGTCCCCCTCATGCTAGCTGTAATGTAGCCATGTGTCATGCTAGCTGTAATGGAACCATGTGTCATGCTAACTGTAATGTAGCCATGTGTCATGCTAACTGTAATGTAGCCATGTGTCCTCCTCATGCTAGCTGTAATGTAGCCATGTGTTCTCCTCATGCTAGCTGTAATGTAACCATGTGTCATGCTAGCTGTAATGTAGCCATGTGTCCTCCTCATGCTAGCTGTAATGTAACCATGTGTCATGCTAGCTGTAATGTAGCCATGTGTCCTCCTCATGCTAGCTGTAATGTAACCATGTGTCATGCTAGCTGTAATGTAGCCATGTGTCCTTATGCTAACTGTATGGTAGCCATGTGTCTTCCTCATGTTAACTGTAATGTAGCCATGTGTCATGCTAACTGTATGGTAGCCATGTGTCCTTCTTATAATGTGAACTGTATACTACTTACCTGTGTGATGTTTACATTGACATAGTCCATACTGCCTAGTAACGTGTGACTGATGTAAAGAGGCGGTCTGTATCTTGCAGCCCTCGGGTCACCCTGATGTGTTTTCCCACCAGGTCTTGTCCAGAGTGCAGAGTTGTGTCTGAGTTTGTGATTCCGTCAGTTTACTGGGTTGAAGATCAAGATAACAAGAACAGTCTCATAGAGCACTTCAAGTCTGGAGTCGGGTATGTCTACCTGTCTGTCTCCTTGCCTGCCTGTCTGTCTGCTCGTCTATCTGCTTGCTTGCTTGCCCGCCCGCCTGTCTTTCCTCCCTCTCTGATGTCGAACCCAGGTGCCAAGGAAATAACACAAGTTGTCATAGAAATGATGGACAGAGATGCAGCCTAAATCTTTCAAATATAGTAGGATTGGTTATCAGGATCCATGCGGATCATTGAAAAGATTTAAATTAGATTAAATTAGATTTTAAAATGTCAAAAGACTAAAAGCATTAAGTGAGACCAACTCTCAAAAATGTAAACGCTTTTGTAAAGTTTTCCAAGTAGAAGGTGCAGCATATTTAAAAGCCTTTTTTCCCAATTCAGTACGGACTTTAGGCAGCGATAAGACGTTAAAGTCGTGTTTTGCGAAAAATGCTGTATGGCACATGCTATCATGAGAGCAACATCTTTGAAGAAGAATGAATGAATGATTCCTCTGCGTTCATTTAGTTGTGATGCTCTGCCATGGCAGAATAATTGACGCCACACCAAAACAAACTGGTGGTTGCTTTCTATCAAACATAGTTTCAGTAAAATTTGGAAAGAACACTCAATGTTCTCGGTAAATAGAGAATTAATCTGTTTGAGAAACTCTGATGATAATCTAGCTCTGAAGTGTGAGCTGGCAAGAAACAGAGAGTGACATGACTGCAGCACAAAACAACTACTTGGGTTTGCTAGTAGTTACCTTAAAAAGCTACATTATTTAGTTATATTATACTGTTGTAGCACATATTACAATGATAGGGCCTAACTGCGCGTGTATCGCCTCCAGCTATAGCCATGAAACAAGTCAAGTAACTAACTTAATTAACGTCAAATCTGCCTGAATTCTTTTCTTTTCTTTTGTTTGATAACTTTAATAACCCAGCAGTAGGCCTACGTTCACATGTCAGGTCGTCATTTGGTTTGATAAGTGCAAACATCAAACCAAAGTAGTATTTTCTGGCAATAACTCACAATCAAAAAGCGCAGAGAAGACGGCAACAATTAATTCTGAATTGTTTAAACAAAGTCCACTGCGACCAGCTGTTATCGTTTTGGCTTTCCAGCAGCAGCGCTACATGCATTTAGAGACCGTCAACAAAGTACACTGTAGTGGAGAACGGATGATTTGAAACATCAATATACTGTTAATTGAATATCTGTATGAAACACAGCCATGTTTTCTGTCATTTCTGGGGGATGGAAACTATATTTTAGATTTATTTGAAGTTTATCCTTTTTTTTTTGTTTGCCTGTGTGTCCCTGTGTCTCCAGTAACAGTGTGTCCATACCTGTGTCTCCAGTAACAATGTTGGTGTGTCCCTGTGTCTCCAGTAAGAAGGCATGCAAGTACTTTGACCAGGGCCGAGGTTCCTGCCCGTTTGGAGGGAAGTGTCTGTATCTCCACGCCTACCCAGATGGGTCCCGGGCCGAGCCTGACCGGCCCCGCAAGCAGCTGGGCTCCGAGGGCAACGTACGGGTTAGGACCGCACACACAATAATACGTGCACACGCTTAACGCATACACACGCTTAGACGTGCGCTCACGCTTATACACATGCACGCACATGCACACTTACGCAACGCATGTGCAGGCTTACACATTCAAATGCTTACGCACACACTTATATCACAGAAGCTCTCTGCTAGACAAATGGACAGCAGCCAATGTTAGCTTGTGTAACTGTTACTGCATTTTACGTGTGTGTGTGTTGTAGTTCCTGAACAACGTACGTTTGTGGGATTTCATCGAGGAACGTGAGCAGCGGTCAGTCCCGTCCCTGCTGTCGCACGATGATGATGTCACTGAGCTGAGGGAGCTGTTCATGCAGATGTCCGCTCCAAGCCACAATGGCTCAGGGACCGCGGCCCCGTAACAGCGGCAGTCTGCAGCGGAACACCAACATCGATGTGTGGACAGAGTGGAGCTTCCCGTCATGCCCCTTTAGTGCCCACCTGACAGCCATTAGACATAGATGACGAAGACTAGTACAATGTCATATGAAGCTCAGCTGCATTTAGGGTCACTTGGACATTATATTATTAGATGAATTCTGTCTTTAACCACAACGGTTGGGATGCTGTGAGACCTCATTTTTGTTTGTCCCCAGACTACAATTAATAACTATAATAAATCATGTGTCAAAATTCAGGCTGTCTCTCTACTCTAGCATGTAGAAGAGGACAGCAGGTGCCTCTGCTGGTAATTCAGCTCATGGTTAGCTAACCCTGTCTGCTGTTCATTCAGCTCATGGTTAGCTAACCCTCTCTGCTGTTCATTCAGATCATGGTTAGCTAACCCTGTCCTGTGTTCATTCAGGTCTTTGCTCACACTGGATAACCTTGTCCCCGTGTGTGCCACTAGGAGCGTTGTCCTGGCATTGCCAACTGTCTCCAAATTCAAGGAAAACTCTATAATTTACTACGATATCGTACAGTGTGGTAAATGGTGTCATCTGTGTTGCTCAACAGCACTGGTTCAACCACGTGCTTTCACCGTAATATTAATTGGATTTGTAAAAACCCTGGGATCAAATGCACCTCTGGTCAGGTTCTTCTCTGCTTTGTCCAGCAGGAGGCCATTATGTGGTTCACAAGGACCTGGTCTCCACCAGTTCCATGACATACTGAGTGTGAAACACTGCCTGAAGCCCCTAGGAAGTTGAATGTATGATAAGCAATAACTTTCCACCAGCTAGGCAAAAAATATCAGAGAAACTATTTGTACTTTTCAGTGTGCGGTTTTACACCAACTAATCGTCTTGGGTTTGTATGATTAAACCAATTACAAGTTAACACTGCAAGGACATTATGTATGAGTGAGCTCAGCTTTTACATTTTGTGACTTCAAGAGCTTTTAAAGGTGATGTGAGCTAATTTATAGCTACTTCATATTCAGTGTTGTGAAAAATAACTAGTTTCTACACAGCCCTGTACAACCACACAACATACAGGGAGTTTCTAATTTGGGGGTGAAGTGTTAAAGCAAGTAGTTTTTATGAGTTAAAGTATCCTAACTCGCCTTTAATGCAAAGTATTTGTTTACATTAGTGCCATGCTTATCGGAATCTGATTGGCCATGAAAGTGATTGAGCTTGTCAAAATGCTTGTCACGTGGTGTCGTCAAGGTTGTCCCTGCAGTTAGCCACGTGGTGTCGACCCTGGAGTCCGCGGCAGCCTCGTGCCGTGTGCATAGCGCGTGTGGCGCAGAGGAGCGCGAGGAGGGAAAACAAACAGCACGAGACACGTCGCGAGGTGAGTCAGTTTTCCCGCGCTCTGGGCCACGACCGCACCGCTCGCGTGTCCCGGCACGGTTCTTTGCACCTCGCGTGCAGCTGGACGTCGGCACATTAAAGCGAGGCGTTTATTTGGCGCCAGACCGAGGCTCTAGTAGCTAGCACGCTAGCAGCTAGCTAAACACCTGACGGCGCACTTCGGACTTCTGCGTCATGGCGGGAACCCTGCTGCTGAATCCTTGGCCGTAAACCTAACAGACCACGGCAGAGCACCGCATGGCCTTCACCATGGTGACGGGTGGGGCGGTCACGGTCAGCGTCGCTACTACTGCTGCCAGTACGCTAACCCCTGGCCCGTCACCATGGTCACCAGCAGCTGGGACAACTGGGACTGGCTCGTTACTAGAGCCATTTCCATAGCGACGAGACCCGCCCACCCATGTGCGATATCTGACGAACGCGTGTGCGTGCGTGCGTGCGTGCGTGTGTGTGTGTGCAGCGTCGCCGTGGTGATGAGCAGTAACGAGTGCTTCGGCTGCGGCCGCAGCGGCCATTGGGTGAAGAACTGTCCCAGTGCCGTGAGGGGGCGGGGCAAGGGGCGTGGTCGAGGCAAAGGTGAGGTTCGTCGCAGTCTGTAGTCTGGCTGTGTTCGCAATGTACACTCGTTCACTACTAGTGCACTATGTAGTGAACACTATTTAGGGGATGAACAAGTGGACATTTCGAACACAGTCTGTGTGTGGCTCAACGTGACCGCTAACTGTGGCTCAACGTGACCGCTAACTGTGGCTCAACGTGACCGCTAACTGTGGCTCAACGTGACCGCTAACTGTGGCTCAACGTGACCGCTAACTCTGCGCGTGCTCACAGATCTGTTCTGCTACCGCTGTGGAGAGCCGGGGCACGTGGCCAGGGACTGTGAGAGGACAGAGGATGGTCAGTACACACTCACCTTACCCCCCCCTTGCGCTTATAACACAACGATCGGCGGTTTGAAACCAGAGCTTTAAACATTTTTACATTTAGAAATGTTGGTTTCAATGGATTGAATTATGCCATCTGCTGCAGATTGCCATTTAGTAACACATTAAGGATACACTTTACAAACATTGTGTTTGCTGGGATGCACATGCCAAGTTCTGTATGCATTCTGTATCTGTGCGTGTGTGTGTGTGTGTGTGATAGCAACAGGCTGATATTGTCTAGCGGGGAACGTAAAATGATTAATTTCATTACATTTGTGAAAAGTAAACCACATAGGCTATATGGAAATAGTTTAGAAGATCCTAATGTTAAGTCAGTGTTATAGCGCCTTTTAACAATGACCATAGGCTAGAAATTCACCAGAATGCAGTAAATTAAGTATTAGACCCTAAAACATTACTACCATAACTCCCAAAATTGCGCCCTCTGAATTAATATTATCACCAGATGCTACTGAGCATATCACTAAGGTGGTAAAGAAGGTTGAACATCGCAACTGTTTGCCTCCTTTATCAGAATTCTCCTACCGTCTTGCTAGGCAGGGTTAGTTATTCTCTAGAACGTTTGCTAACTTCAAGCTCAAATCAAAACCCTCTGCAGCGTGTTACAACTGCGGCCGGTCAGGCCACATCTCCCGGGACTGCAAGGAGCCCAAGAAGGAGCGTGAGCAGGTGTGCTACACCTGCGGCAAGGCAGGCCACGTGGCACGGGACTGTCACCACGCCAACGAGCAGAAGTGCTACTCTTGCGGCGGCTTTGGCCACATCCAGAAGGGCTGCGAGAAGGTCAAGTGTTACAGGTAAGAGTGTCACCTGGTGGCAGCATGAAGCATGACCCCAGGTATTAAAGGTAGGGTTAACCATTCATGAGAACGCTTGCTACCTTCAATCTCAAATCAAAACAATATCCCTCTGCTGCACTGCCTCACATATTGAAACACATTGTGAACCAAGGTGTAGAGCTACGGCTTTGTTGATGTGAGCAGGGTTCGACACTTTGTTTATGCTCTTATTTACAGAGCCAGAGCTGTGTAGAAACACCAGATTATGTTTTTATTGCACACACAGAACAGACCTTGAGAAGATGGTGTACGCGGAGGGGTATGCCTGACCCTGACCCTGACCTGACCATTTTAAAGTCAATTTTTAACTCTTTAAAACATGGTGGAGTGCTACAGTATCTTCTAATGCAGAGATGAGAGCATGAACATATGAAATGCTTCAAGCATGGATTTATTGCATTTTAGAATGGGGCGACAAGAGGGCACATTAATAATTTTAGACACATTTTAGGGCTGCTCAAGCACACCGACATACCATTTCAGCACCCCTAAAATAAAAAATTCAATTAAGATTAATTTCTGAAATAGGTTTTAGCTCTTCAAACAATAGATTTGCTAACTTGGCTTGACTGAGATGGCCCAACTAAATACAGGTATATAAACAGCCTATTAATTGTTATATAGTGAAATTAGTGATTTCGCTACATCTCCAAGGGTCTGGGCCAGCCGGCTGCAAAATATTTTTAGTGTCTGTGCACCTTTTTATAGTTCTTTAGTGCTGACGGGTGATCTGCATATGTCCAGTTGTGCCCACTCATATTAACACGAATGCAGCAATAACTTCAGGTAACGTGCTCTCACTCACGGACACGATCGCTAGCTCGTAGCTCCGTAGGAGCCTGTGATGGTAGCGCTCAATGCCGTGAAGCATGTCTAGTTAGACGTTACATTCACTATTAGCTACCTTGTTAGCATAATGTTAATCTCAGTAGGAGTACACTATGTGTCTTACTTTTAAAAATCAATGCGTTTTGTGAACCGGACAATGGCTGCCTTGTTAAAGTTTCTCTGTCTCATTCCAGCATGTTACCTTTCACAATATCTTAATTAGTTAACACATTGTCCTCTCAAGCCCGAAATAGTCCACAACAAAGGGTTTCTTTTCTCTGACGTTGCTTCTAGCTCAGCGGAGGCATTCGTTCCACAAAACTGCTATTAATGTTACTTTGCATTTCACATATTTGTTGCTGGGCGTGTGTAGTCTCATTGGGGAGTTTCTGATACGTATCCACTTGTAGAGGAGCAGTGCACTTGGCACTTCTGATTAGTTAGAATGACCTGGGACAAATGCGCTTATAAATCGCATGCCTTGCGATGTGCTAATCACATTGTTTCAAACCGCATTTTCGATTTGAAAACGATTAAGCGTTCAGACCTAATTATAAAGATTGCTATTTCCTTTTTTTCCTTTTGTATACACAGAGTCCAAAATTGTCCGCATGACGTTTACTTTAACAGCCCGCCTTTAGTGACTACATGTCCCTTGTTTACAAAAGTCTCCCTCTACCAGGTGTTCTTATGAAGCCTTATTCGGCCCCAGACCAGCTACATGCATTCAATGTGTTGTTATGATGTTTTGTGTGAAGGGGGAGGGGTAGTGACTGTGTGTGCGTGCCCAGGTGCGGGGAGATCGGCCATGTGGCGGTGCACTGCAGCAAGGCGTCGGAGGTGAACTGCTACAACTGTGGGAAGTCTGGCCACCTGGCCAAGGAGTGCACCATCGAGGCCAACGCCTAGCGGCCCCGCTGGCCCCGCTGGCCCGCCCGCACATCACTTTTTATTTCTCTATTTTATATTCATCTGATCCTCCCTGTGCATTGGTCCAGGAGCTTGTGAATGACACCTGGACCAGCCGAACAGCAGATGGCAGCAGGAGGGCGTGGAGTCTGTTTTAAGTTAGAGGTGTCATGATGTACCAAGCCTGTTTAGAACCCTTTCTGCCTCTCACTGGCTGTGAGAGTATAGTGATATAGTGCAAGATCCTCCCACTTTATCAAATGGGTGGGGCAGGGGCTCAGGAGGAGGGACATTATAGGTGATGGAAGGTTATGTCTTCCAATGATGTGGTTCTTTTTTATTTTCTGGACAAAATCACATTTGTCTGAGATGGTGGTGTGATTGGTCTGCTTTTAGGATATAGCCAATTACTATGCAGGGTGGGAGGAGCCTATAAAAGGCTTTAAGTGCAGAAGAAATATTGATACTAATTAATATTTTAAATGTGAATTTTGTTTTTGTACAGTTGAGCTGAGCCCTGTTCAGCATAGTTCATGTTTAATGAAACACGATAAGGAAGATTCTAACAAAAACATTTTTATGTTTTACGGAATAGATAATGTTTTCACAAAAAAAATCTAAATGTTATTTTTGTACAATATATCACTTGGAACTACTGTAGAGATGTGCTTGTACTTGGAATGGGAGGAAAGGAGGGCTGTAACTGAATACCAATAAAGCTGGAGGAGGAAGGGAGCTGGACCAGAGTGTTCACCGGCTTTTGTCTTTTGTCCGTCAGTGTCACGTCACCCAGCTCTGAGCCTGACTGCACCTTTAAAGCATCACATCACCCAGCTCTGAGCCTGACTTTACCTTTAAAGCTCCACGTCACCCATCTCTGAACCTGACCACACCTTTAAAGCGTCACGTCACCCAGCTCTGAGCCTGACTGCACCTTTAAAGCGTCACATCACCCAGCTCTGAGCCTGACTTTACCTTTAAAGCGCCACGTCACCCAGCTCTGAACCTGACTGCACCTTTAAAGCGTCACATTAACTAGCTCTGAGCCTGACTGCACCTTTAAAGCGTCATATCAAATACATTGTTGATATACCTTGAACATTAGCCTACAACTTTACACTTACTGGTTTTAATGGACAATGAAGAAATAATATCAACTATCTGTAGCCACTGTGCAGCGCCCGGGCGCAAACTCCTGATTTAAACCATGTGTCACTGGTCAAATGGAGACAAGCTAGCTCTACACAGAAATGC
Source organism: Forbesichthys papilliferus (assembly GCA_025399855.1). NCBI lineage: Eukaryota > Metazoa > Chordata > Actinopteri > Percopsiformes > Amblyopsidae > Forbesichthys > Forbesichthys papilliferus. Next base: position 9,875 of record JAODOY010001577.1, read on the forward strand.
TGGGATGACCAGGGTTCTTCTTGCTGTGAGGCCACAGTGTTGCATTAGCTGTACTTATTTTATTTATTATTATGCCTGGTTAACATAAAGCTAAAATGTTTATACTATTTGTAAACTATAGCGAAGTCACATACTGTAGCCTATCGTAGCAGCCTTCCACACATGTAACCAGGCTATATGTAATATGTGCTGCATGTATTTTATGTAGAAACACAAATTGCGCAGCAAAGTAAGCTCAAAAGTGAGCTGTAAACTGAAATCTCCTGAAAACGTATTTGTTAACGGTTATTGGCAGCATCCAGAGCCATGGAAAGAGAAAGTTATGACAACAGAAGTTAGACATTTTAATGGTCACATTGTTCATGGAGAGGCAAAACTTATGGCAAAAAAGTTCCAGCGAGTACTTAGTGGGCAATAAGAATATATATACAGAACTTAATTTTTGGGTAATTTGTAATCAATAAATGCATTTATTTACATGTAAAATATAATTTATAGGGTACTTTTAGTATTTAGGCTATTTCCCGGAAACGTATAAGGCTCCACGATCCTAACCTGACATGCCAGAGGAATTGTTGTCACACGTCCATCTGGGGAGCGGTACATTGAAACTGCTTGTGAAAGGCTGTACTTTCAAAAAATACTTGGCAGTTAATTGGATGAACTATGTACGGTTTCGCAAACCTAAACCAGTCCTCATAGCTGTCAACATGAAGTTGACTTGAAAGTTTTGTTAAGATACATTCAATTGATTCTTAGGCTTTCCAGACTGATTCTCATGGCAAAATTAAACAGAAGCTCGCAAGATCAAGATGGCCTTGGGAGGCTACCACCGTCGGCCATTGCTGTGAAAGAGCGTTCCATTGGAGTGAGTGGAGATGACGCGACACTCTTTACATGGCTCTGATAGCATCCATAAAGTCTTGCATTAGAAATGCCTAGTTGATACCAGAGGTCAGATGAAAATGTCCAGATTGGTTTGAGATGATAGAAAGGTCACAGTAACTCAAATAACTACTCAAAATCGAATTCCATATCCATTGGCTCCAACAATAATATCCTAGCCTTTGCAATGCATTTCAATGTCTGAAGTAGCACCTAATGGAATTAGAGGGAGATATGTTTTGGTTTTGATTGAGATTAAATATGAACAAGCCTTCTCCAGAATGACGTACTATATTCCTCAATTATCACAAAGTTTATATCAAATTTTCCCCTGATGTTCTTGTTGATGATGTACATGACAGGGTCTATAACGCTTAACACTTGCTATAAGATCCGTCAAGACAGTACATCATGTGTGAGTTTAATGACTTGTGGAAATCACATTTAAGTTATCAAAACATATATTATATAAACTTTGTTATATAAACAAAGCAATATAACTGTAGTAAATTGGTCACAATCAACCAGAAGACAACATGATCATTCACTGAATATAACATACCATGTTAGGAATTTTATCCAATATTTAATTTTTAGGATACATTATTTTTGCAAATGGCCAAACATATTTTATCATTATGGCTTTCTGTTTTTTATTACAACCTCTATCTTGCGCACATAAGGCCTACGTTAGAAACCCGTGACAAAAAGAAAAGGTAATAAGAGACCGACATTGAAAATCCCCAAAATATCAGTTTTCAGTAAAACAACGCCTCTTGCAGTAAAGCATAAGAATGGTTAGATTAAATGTACGTATGCCCTTCCATTCCAGTTGGAAGTAGTATAGAAAAAGCAGGTAATCGCCTACAGCTGTAACGAAGCAACACAATGAGTAGTGACAATAATTAAAAGACTGGGTCTCGCTATGTTGCTCAGGCTGGACTACAGCGTCTATTCACAGGTACGATCCTGAGCGGCACGGGGGATTTGACCTGCTCCGCTCCCGACCTGGGCCGGTGCACCCAGACGACCTGGTGGTCCCTGGCTCCCTCGGGAGCACCATATCGATACCGAACTTAGTGCGGACACCCGATCGGCACAGTCCACTGCAGCTCAGAACTCCTGTATGGGGGTAGATTTCTATCAATATTATTCAAGCGCAAAATAATAATCCACACGTATTTTTACCATCCACAAGCGCACACCTCTCATTTGCATGCGTAGGTTTAATCCACAAACGTGTTTTTGCCATCCGCAAAGCAAACTTTTCTAAATATTTATGCATGAACTTTATATTTTCAGATATGTTAACAATATTAACAAAAGCGTAGCTTGCGTTTTGGTGAATCTGCATTTGCGGATAGGACAGCTGTTTTCTGTTTTCACAAATTTTTGACAACTTTCACAAGTTTATAAATGTGTTTAATCAATCAATATCAGGGTATTTGTGACATATAAAATGAAAAAAATGGTTTACATTTATTGGTTGGTTAATAGGACTAGGCCTAACCTCAGAAATTGAAATACAAATGGCTATTTCCACAATGTTTTCTGTTTTCACAAATTTTTGACAACTTTCACAAGTTTATAAATATGCTGAATGTCAGGCGAATGTCCATGTCATGCTGGATTTACCGCGGTTTTCAAGTGCTGCTATTTTTGACCAGGTCCCTCATGAAAAGGAGATTATTAATCTCAATGTTACATACCTTGTCAAATTAAGGTTAAATAAAATAAATTAGAATGAATGAAGGCTTGTGGAAAACACATTTAAGTTATTTAAAACAAAGCAATACAACATTTGTAGTAAATTGGTCACAATCAAGCAGAAGACAACGTAATCATTCACTGAATAACATGCCATGTTATGCATTTTATCCAATAGCAGCATGTGTATGGGGGTAGATTTCTATCAATATTATTCAAGCGCAAAATTATAATCCATACGTATTTTTACCATCCATACGCAAA
>JAODOY010001578.1:0-12730 GCA_025399855.1 Forbesichthys papilliferus
CCCCCCCCCCCCCCCCCCCCCCCCCCCCCCCCCCCCCCCCCCCCCCCCCCCCCCCCCCCGTTCTGACGATTATTGTTTCTTTATGATATTACATGAACAATAGGAAAATAACTGAAAAAATGTTGTGCATGCAGTAAAGTTTGATAAAATTGAACACTGTGAATACTGCAAACATAATACTTTGATTGTTAAATAAGCGTTTCAAATTGGCTGCTTAAAGAAAACATCTAAGTGCAAAATGGTGATAATGGTGTCGACAAATATTAATTTACCTATAGACTTATTTATTTTTTCACATCTTATTGCACTTATAAACGAATTATTTTAAAATATTACATATCAGTCTTGGATAAATAAAGCCTTTTTTGCAGATAATTTTCCATAGATTATAGGGAGCCTAAATTATCCCTGCAGTTACACCATTGACAGAGTGCAGTTACACCATACAGACAGACGTGTACGTGTGTTGTTGTCTATGAACTACATAATTATGACTTGCTGTCTGCAACATCAAGAGATAATTCCATAATATTTAAGTGTTCATCTACATTGCCATTGAAAATCCCTGAATTCCAGGTTTGTCTGTTTTAATTGTAATGCTTTATAATGCTATTTATGTCTGAGCTATGAGAAGCTTTGTAATGCATGACTGATATTTTAAAGTTTTATTTTAAGATTTTAAGAGTGGATAGAATCATTTCAGTCACTACAAAGCCAATTGTTACATGAAGCAACAGTTTCTGACCTTTCTTTTCTTACTCAAACACATTACAGTATTACTGTTGCAGGCTGTTGCATGCTGTTGAACAAAACATAAACATATCCATTAAATTGCTTTCACAATATTTACAATATTACCAATAGGTTTATATTGTAGTATTGTATCTTAAATAGCAAACATTTCTTACAATTTTTTCATCTGACCTCGAAAACCAAAGGGTAGATATTGTATTTCTGTCAGGTGAGGTTGATTTAACAGCAAGGAAGTGTGCTATGACCTGACTGAGTTATCAACAAGTGATAAGCACACAGCCAACACCTGATAAGAGGAAAATAATGTCCATTCAAAGCAAATCCCAATATATTCCCAACACACATCGGATAACTAAATGAGAGATGTGCATTTTTCTGGAAACAGATACACTCTAAACCCTTCCCCATACATGTTATTTATTACATTATATTGTTCTTTAATACAAGGGTGTGGGTATCAGTGCTTTAACTTGAGGTGTTTGGTATTAATGAGGATAATGACTGCTTTGGTCTCTAAACACTAACATGCTGCCTTAGAGAACTGATGCTAGACGTAAACAGATAGACAAAATAAACAGATCAGACAATTTACTGTTTATTCAGGTGTGCGTGGTCAGCAGGAAAAGCTTTGAGATATTGTAGTGTGGTAATACAGTGTTGCAGCAGGACAAAAGGGCTCCCAATGACCCCTCTAAACTGCAGTACTTACCCTTTAAGAAGCTCTTTAATTACGCTATTTCAGGGAGGTTGTGACCCTTCAAACAGGAGTCAGTCACACACAAGTTGAACTGTCATACTGTTTGAGAAAAAGAGTATATTAACCAGTAATAGCTTGTTAGGCTAATCTACAGTCACATTTGAAAGTGTTTAACTTTGTTTTCCTTGTGCCTCGAGTTCAGGGTGAAACACCTGGTTACAAAGTTAGCTTTAGTGAAGAGAGAAAAAAGAACCAGACAAGTAGTCTGTAATTGTACTATTTTTGACCTTGGATCTCTGTTTCTTTTCTGCCATATACATTATTGGATAAATAATTTTTATACAGAATTCAGTGTCAGTTATCATCTATTTACAGTGCTGTGCTACAGAATACATCTTCAATACATAAGATGTAAGATCAGTAATAGAAAATGTCTGATTCTTTCTTATATTAACAACTTACATTGTTTTGCATTCTGCAACAATGGACCATCCTCTCACACAGTTGATGAAGGAAGGTGAAATGCTATGGGTGAATACAGTACTGATAGTTTATGACATTTTCCAATGTTTCTATGAGTAGAGTTTATGTCTGTGGGTTCCTCCCTGACAAGTTGTGCTGTATGTAGAGGCTGTTATAGAGGTGCAAAGTATCTCTCTCACAGGCTGTTAGACGTCTTTGGGACCCTGGGGCCAGAGCTAAGTGCCTCAGCCTAGAGCCTTGCCTACCACTTTGAGAGTCACAGCGATCAATGGGCTGCTGAAAGCAGATCCACGGTTAACCTGTCTGCCAACAGACAACTCCTACATTCCAACGTGTATTTCCAGGCAGTACAAGGCAGTCAAGGACCAGTCAATAACATGCCTGGCCTGGCTTGGCTGCCAAGGTTCTAAATCATTCTCGCAGACATACACCACACATTCACAGGCAGTTTGTGTCGTTTGTGGAATATGTAGGTTCCTTTGTCTTGTTATTGTATTATAACCAGCAATACTGGGGCCTAACCCAAGTTATTCCACAGGGACAACAGTATACTTTAATTTTGTATTGAATTGTTTTGTGTTGAATCATAACATATCAATTACCACTTTTCTGTTTTGGCACACATCCTTCGTCTCCTTCAATTGTCCTTTAAATGGGGATGAAATCATCTAAAGGAAGCTGTGGATTGCCTAATCACTTGGGAAATGATGTCTACATTTCTACATTTGGTCTGACAATAAATAGGCTAGCTCAGAGTGAATTCATTATTTAGTACCACAAACACACACTACTACGTTGTGCTTCTTTTTGCTAACCACAAACCCAAATCAAGGTTTAGTCTTGATCAGAGTCCAAGATAACATTGCTCAGTACTGCATTGAGGACAACATCTAATGGTCAGCCTCATACGTTAGATGTCAGCATTCCCAGATATGGACTTGATTTCACACAAGGCATATGTCAATTCAAATCAGTGTAACATGTTCCACATATGCATGGCAACAGCTTGAAAAGCCTCCATTGAATGTTGACTGTTATGTGGATATATATGATTCTTCCCATCCAATAAACACGGCCGAGTGTACACAGCAGTTCTATCTTGAATGGTAACTAGACCAGAAGTACAGTCTTTCCTCACTACCTCCATTAGAACTTGCGAGGATGTCTTGTGAAACTGAACAATGTTATAACATACCGTGGAGTGCTGGCAGGTGTGTGTGTGTGTGTGTACTACCTCCCAGCAACCTCTGCAGGATACACGCAGTCACACTGTGATTATTCAAGAGAGAAAAACAGAAGGTGACATCTCCGCCACTAAATATAGTCCCTTGCCCTCTCTCCTTCTTGTTCCCCCTCTTTAAGCCTCTCTCTCTTTCTTCTCCTGCTACTGTGCTTTACTCTTACACCCTCTGTAGTGTCTTGTTGTGTTGATAAGAGGCTGGCACTGTGCGCGTGCACACGGCATGCTATGTTAGTGCTCTCTGAAGGGAAAGGGGAGACAGCTCTCTGGAGTGCCCAACTGCCCCTGAGAGGCAGTGGGAGGGAGGGAGAGCCCAGCCAGGGAATGCCCTGGGAGGGGAGGGAGGGAGGTAGGGATGAGGACACACTACACCAACCTATAAATTGCCAGCTCGCTATCTGACGGCTGTGTGAGAAATGAAGAGAGCGCCAACATGCATACTTCTCTGAATGCAACTCATGAAAACAGAAAAAACACAAGAGCGACATTAGCAACATGTCTTTTAAAAGGGCGGGAACCTTTAGGGCCAATCTGAGCTATAGGATCATAACCACACTTCACAACTCTCTCCAGAGCCTTATGCTTGCATGCACAGCTGTGCTGCAAACACACAGCGAGCTGGGTCTGTCATTTGGGTTCTAGAGCCATTAATGCAGCCGTTGAATGTATTTTTAATCATGTTTTTATGTAGTTTATGTAATTGAATAACATTAAATAGTTTTAGTTGTGTACAGTATGCATGTTCATATGCTGGCATATGTGCATGTGATTATGTTTATGCTGTGGTAGGCCTACTGTGGGGGATCCACTGTGAGCTTGACCTTGTCAGTGTTTGAATGACCATGCAGACCTTACTGATGGCATTGTGTATGTGTGTAGAAGGGGCGCATTTAGCGTGGGGGTCTGCGGGTCCTCCTCTGATCAATTTTAAGAATTTAATATTTAATTTCTTGCCTTTTGGTAAATGTTTATTGTCACGGTCTGCCATCCACCCCGGTCCGTCTGTCAGTCTGCTGTTGTCTCTCTGTCTGTTTCAGCCCGGTCCTGTGATGGCCTGCCCATTGTTGCTTGTCGGTTAATTGTCATTTTGTCATTGCGTTACCTGTCCGTGGAGGGTTAAGCCGATCCTGTTGTTGTGCATTTGGGTCCTTCCTTCCCACAGTTTATGCACCTGTTTGAGCCTTTTATGCATGGGGGAAGGCATAAATACACCATAAGGACTTTAATACATATACTTATACAGGCTATAGCCTAGTCACAGATCAAATGCGCTATGTTACATAGACTTTACATCGGGGTTTTATACAATTTCTTTTTAAAATATGCAGGTTATTGTTTACAAACATTAATTATTTATATTAATATTTGTACCTTCTCCCACAAAATAGTATTTGTTGCTATAAAATTAACAAAATATTGTGACTGACTGTTTAGAGTAAGGGTTATCCCTAATGATTTCAAGGAGAGGAACGATGGACGTTAATGTCATGGCAACTGGCCAATTCTCTGAGTAATAAAGGATTTAACCAGAGCCATATAATAAGATATAATAATATTATTGCCGTGTTAACGGCAAGTTTAGAGGGCAGTGCCAAACGCAGATTACGTGATCAGTGTAATGCGTTTTCACAGCGTGCGCTATCTGCGGTCTGGCTGCGCTCACTTTTACGTTGCACTTACTAACGTACACACGTACATGAGGCCCTAAAGGTTACGCACAACAGATGCTATTTTTTTTATGTTAAACAGGTCAGTCGCACACAGTATTGAATGAGTGCTGCTATTGGTTAATAGTGTTGGGCTGAATACTGTGGGTGCACAAGAGGAAATAAATAAATGCCCCCCCCCAAACGGATTTTATATTGAACTAGGAATTCCCTTGCCAGAATTCAGGGGACCATGCTATCCCTGGCCTCAGCGTAATTTGAACCCTGGTCCTTATAAATCAGACCACACCTGAATTGTGGGTAATGAACGTCTGAAAAAGGAAATGGCCTGCCATTACAATGGGCAGAGCCATTTACAGTATGGTTTACAATACAATTCTCTAACCAACACAGCCACAATTTTTCCTTGAACACATTTCTTCTGAAGTTAATATAAACTGTGAGCTCGGGCAGAATTCTGGGGATCTGTGGGCACTATAACAAAATCGTTTGCACGCTGAATTGATCCCTTAAAAGCCTTTCATTTAATCTGTCATTACTTCCTTTTCTAGCTTTTCACACACATTTTATGGCTTTATGGCTTTTCCAGCCCATTACCTCGTGCCTCCCAGGAGCACCTACAGTAATAGCATAATGTTTTAAGATGTGTGCCTGCTGTGTGTGCCTCAGTCAATTGATATTTTTATCCATGTGCCATTTTGCTCTCTCCCTCTGATCACCCATGCAGCACAATATGTATAAGTGATGGATTTCCCATAGAGCAGTTTTCCCACCATAAAACTTGTTTTTAGTGCGAGTGATGTCGCATATAGTTTTCTTCAAATGGGGAACACTTGGCGGGTTGATAAATAGCCTTTCCCTCTCTCTCTCTCTCTCTCTCTCTCTCTCTCTTTCTCTCTCTCTCTTTCTCTGTGTCTGCTGTGAAAAGGGGGACAACACTCAGCAGGAGTGAGAGACAGCCACACGTGATGGATCTTTTAGCGTGTACAGTATATGTGCTTTCATCTACTGTACATCTCCACCCTTTTTGTACCTTCGTAGAGGATTGAACCTTTTCCATTGTATATCCTCTCCGCAGAAGCACTGAAGTGTGCATTAAGACTTGCGTATTGATTTGTGTGAACTGGTTAGTAACTAACTGTCTTCTGTCCCCAAGAGTCCCTACTTACGTAGGTACCTACGTAGTGATGTGATTTGAGTCATTAAACAGGCTGTGATCAACCATACCGTCTGATTGTGAAATAGTGTGAATGAGAAGGGCAAGGAAGATAATGCTTCTAGAGGACTTACAGCAGTGTTTAAAGGACTTCTCCATTGGCTCATTATAGTGCCCCCAGAGCCATGCATGTCCTCCCCAGCTCACTATATGATCAGAACACAACAGAAAGGATCTGTGTGGGGTGACCGCAGGGGAAGGTAGAGAATAGTGTAAGCCTAGGAGCTTGGTATGGGGCAGGAGTAGAGAGGGGTGCAAGCCAGTCCTGCTGTATGCAGGTAATGGAGGATAAATGTGTTTGCAATGGTGATTTTGACAAAAGGTGACATTCCCCATACAAACTGACCAGTGTACTTGATGCAGAGTGAGATGATGGTATTGGTATTTGTAGAAGCACTATTCTCAGGATGTATAGTGAAGAATTATAGTGTTTTAGTGGAATTGGGGTGTGTGCTTTATATTTAGGGCATTAAAGTGAGGAAATAGAGTGGATCATATTTGGATATTAGCCTTACAGCATATTTTATGCGTGGGTATGCCAGCATACAAGTAGCAGGCTTGTTCTGTAAGCATCTATACAGTATATGACACTGCTTTTGGTTTTGTTGCCATAGCAGCATCTACCTGTCACTCCTTACAGGTCCAACCAGGTTCAAAAGATTCTCCACAGAAAAGATGTGAAATGCAACGCAGTGTTGTGTGTTATTTCTCCTGACATCTTCTCACCCTGAATAAATAAGCAATGCATAGAGAGCTACTGTAGTTAAGACAGATGAGAGTTCAGCTCCTATTGGATCTAAAACAGTGAATCTTCTTAAGGGCCTGATATCATAAAAGTAATTGTTTTGAGTGGGTGGTTTGCTGTGTGAGATTGTCGGAGAGTGAAAAAGTGAAGCACTGGATTCTTTAATGAAAGGCTCCCCCCAGCATGGTGTCCAGATGTGGCCCTGGTGTAGGAGACCTCAGGGGTTAGCAGTCATGGCTGAAATTAAGGAGACACCGGGTCAAGGGTGCCTCTTGTCTTGTTTACCCAGACAGCTATCATTTATTACCGTCTGTCTGTCAGCATTGGGCTCTTGTTACTTCAGTGCCATGGTTAATGCTACATGCCCACAGAGAGTATGAACCTGGTCAGGGGATATTAACAGTGTAGCTCTCCCTTCAGCGACAAGCCACAGGTGGAAGAGATGTTGAAATTTGGAAGATAAGGAAAAGCATGGTTATAGCTTTAGAGCAGACTGTATGGACATAATGTGTATTTGTTTCTGAAGAGCTGTCACATTTGCTGTTACTACCTTTTAAATATTTAATGTAATTGTTTTGCAACATTTACCATTTAGTCCCATTCAACCCATTCAACTCTATTAAGAAGATATCCTCTTCATGGAATAAGCAACACATACTAATAGTTATTATTAACGTCTAATATATATATTTTTGGACCAGCTGTAAAACATTTTTTATTTCTCTTGTAAAGTTTTAACATTTGAACATGAGAGTCTATAGACAGACGTTGAATCTCAAGCATCGCATTTGAATTGTATCTGACACTAAAAGCTGTAACCCTCCCAGTGAAAATATAGGCACGTTATATTGATGGCCACATGTTTAGGTTAGTTTTAGCTCAGAGGATGTCTAGGGAGGTTGTAGTGGGAGCGAGAGGAGATATGAATGGCCAAATATATACAGATAACTATTCATCATAGATATGCATTGGGAGCCCAGGTCTGCAGAGAGCCAGGGAGATACGATGAGGTCAGAGGCAGATAGAAGACTGCAGGAGACTGCAAGAGTGCTAATTGATTTGAGGGCATCAGTGTCAGGTTTGCTACCTTAGCCAGACCGTGGATGGATAGAGTGATGTGCCAGGGAGCTGCGCTAAGGGCCAGTGTAAAGTCAATAAAACCCTCTTGCCTAACACACACTTAGGATATGTCACACAGATTGTCTCAGGACAACTGTTCTAGATCATTTGTCGAGGAAGAACGCTTGGATGGACGCCCTTAGTGTGCTTCATTTATCTATTCACCAATCACATCAATGTTGGTCTTCTTAAGTAGGAACTTACACAAATATTTCTACTCACAGAGTGCTGTTGCTATTAAAGCAATACACTGATTTGGCAAAACATTTTGGGAAACTAATCACTCCCAAATGAAAGGTCAGTGTTATTTTTGAGTTGAGACACTGGCCAGTCTTAAACATACAGAACACCAGTCAGGCAGATGTTAGAGATTCAACATTCAGAGTGTGTGTATGTGTATGGGACAAGTGCCAGGATACTGTCCATGTGATTATGGGAGTGGCCTAATGTTGAGCCCTACCATGATGCTGTGGGAGGCTTCTACAGCTAAGCATTGCTCTTGGATTAGCATCGTTGGAGAAATCCTATCTGGCTCCGAGCCTCAACATTCAATTACAGACCCCATTTTCCATCAGTGTTGGCTTTGAACGACTTGCTTGCATTTTCCCTCCAGAAGATACTGTAGGCTACTACTTGGTTGTGGAATATTCCACAGAAAGCCGGCCACCAATTGGCCTGATTGTTTTGTAAATGGGCGACAAACACTTTTGCATTGAGGGGTACTCCCTGATTCACCTACGTGAGCCTATGAGCACCATAGTGCAATACAATCTGCACTCAATTACGAGTTTCAAACATAGAACAGATTCAAACACAATATAAAGAGTGTACCATTATAAAGAGCATGCCATTCTTAACCTAACATGCTGTCAGTCCATCTGGGGAGCCGTGCATCAAAACTGTTTGTAAAGAGCAGGCACTTAAAAAATACTTGGCAATTGATTGGATGATCCATCTGTTTTTTTACTGTCGACAAACCTAAACCACGCCCGTGTAGCTATTAATACGACGCTGATTGGTAAATTCAGCTGCTACTTGGACACATTCAAAATGATCCAGGCTAATTCTCGCGGCAAAATTAAATTGTAGCTTGTGAGATCAGGATGGTCTTTCGAGGCTATGTCATTCTATCTCTAAGCCGAACATTACGAATGCTTATCTACAACGGTGGCTAAATGGTAATGTTGTGCAGAAAGTTAAACCTTACTCTCCAATACGTCACGGATGCTCTTGCGACTGACTTTATGAATAGATTCCAATGTCAATTCCAATGATTCCAATTACAGTATTACAGTATGATAGTCCTACTTTAAAGAAGGTATAGTAAGCGATTTTAAGCTAATACGCATTTAGCCAAGTTCACCAAATATCTCCTCGCTAGCTCTGTGCATGCTGAAAAAATAACATGGTCCTTCTACACAGCCCTGGCTCTGTAAATAAGAACACAAACAAAATGGTACAGACCGTTCACAACATCAATATCCATAGCTTGTGTAGGGCGGATCATCTAAGAGAGCACCCTACTTGTATGTAGAGGTGTTTTTGTTTTGATTTGAGAATGACTTACTATAGATAAGTGATTCTGAAGCACCCCAGGGTGGCCTGGGAGTCCAAAATCACACCCTGCATTGACCTGATGCCAACATGCCCTGCCCTGTTCACTTCCTCTGCCCCAGGCTTTGTGAACCAGGCCTGTTCTCAGGAGACCGGGCTGCATGCTATACGCATGCTGGCAGTGCTCTCCTCCATGTATGTGTGACGGCATACATATGGATGAATGAGGAACGGGAGCAAGAGCGTTCTATGTAGCTGATGGTATTGTTGTTGTTGTTGTTGTTGTTGTCGCTGCCTCACTCATCCCTCTGAATGGACTGTGTGGGTCTCCATGGAAGAGGGGCAGGGGCGTCTGTGTGGGCTGGCTCCATCATTTATTGGCTTCATTCATGCCCTAGTGGAGCGGAGGTGGGGGGGTTGCGGCGTACAACATTGGCAGCGCTGAAGGCATTTGTGTCTCACCCACGGTCTTCTCTGTCTGTCTTATTCCTCGCTCTCATCTTCCTCTTGATCTTTTTGGCACGCATGCTCCAACAACCCTCCCTGCAGGCCTGGCAGTCAGCCGCTGCTTTCATCTTCTGCAGGAGGCAGTCATGCTGGATGAATGGATGCGTGTCTATGGACTATCTGCTGGACCGTAATAGCTTACTGGAGAAACATCCATGTCTGGCACGATATGTTAACAAACATAATCTCCCAAAGGTGATCCTTCGAAAAAGGGTCAATAACGGAAAATAAAGTAGTTTAGAATTAACTAATTCTACTACATTGCACATAACGAGAGATTTAACATGCTTCGCCAAGCCAGGCTGCCAAAATATAAAAAAATAAACACACAAATATCAGAAATATCAACTGAATAATGATTCATGTATAGATCATTGTCTTGGCATTGAGGCAACCATGAGATTCATTGGCTTATGGCTATATACTACTGTGAAATGTACCTATTCACCTTTGTCTCCAGTATCACATTAATTCATTAGTTGTTTGTCACAAGCCATTGTGGACACATCTTTCTATAAATAAATTAAAACAGAGCATGATATAACAACCATTTATCAACACTTTATCGAGGCAAATGATCGCTCTTTACCCTCATTCGCGTGTGAATACTCACAAAACTTTCTTAGAATGATCACAACCAGTATTTTGGACTTTCACAGGAAATAACTGGCATGCTACAAGCAAACGTGCAGAAAAATAACTTGTTTGCTGTTGAAATCTGATGGATGCAAAACAGATTACAAAGATTGGGACAGGAGTTGTGAGAGTTAAGCCATAGGTGGAAATTCTCTATTCACTGTAGGCATTCACCAGGCTGTGTTTGTTTGTGTTATCAGTGCAGAGCGGATAGCTGAGTGTTGACTTATAAGAAGGAATGACAGTGCAAGATAAGAGGATTTTAAGACTCCATGTGTCTTTGCAATCACTGCCCTCTTCAAATAGCCCATCTGACTGATGATGCAGTCTTTCAACTGTCACGCATATAGCACTATGTTTATAACTGATCAAATATTATTTCCCTATTTTCTTACTCGTACTCTGATCGAAACAGATACTTTCAAGTCACACTTTCTTGCCCCGAACCTACCTGAGCATATCACACCTACTGTAGTTGGCTACGCGTGAATCATTAAATGACCATGAAGCCAAACAGCAGAGAATTATGATGATCATATTAAAATTAACAGCGCCGAAACAGTCCAATTGCCTGGTTCTGATATGCATCTGGTGTGGCTCTGAATATTTTGATATCTTGAATGTTAAAGTAAATGTTGACATAGTATGACTGTAACCAAAGATCTGTTAAATCCCATACAAGGACTATTATCTGCTATGAGTGTGGAAGAGGTTGTTTAAACATGAAATATAGCTCCAATTGTATACATAAGTATCACTGAGCAGAAGAGCTAACACTAACATGACTAAGAAATTGAAATCCTCTGCTAACACTGTAAAATGTGTGGTTGAAAAATGTTTTATCTTTGTTGTGTAAAATGGTGTAGTTCTTAATGTGTATAAACGCTCCCATTTGTGGATTTCATGCCTGGTTTACAGTAATTGCCACAATGTGTAAAAAACAGGAAAATGTGTAGTAATCAGAAGATGCCGTTATATCAATAAGTAATATTGATGTTGGCATGCTGGCTAAGCATGCGTGCAGTTTATTTTGGACCTTAACATTTCTTAACAAGCTGCAGGGCAAGATATTCTAGTTGTGTGGACAGTCCTACTGGATTTTATCCCCTGCCCACAGTAACAGCCTTGAGCAACATGTGTAACCCCTTCCTGCTCCTGAATACGGGTAAATGCACATATGTTTTGTTAATAAAATACAATTAACTGCCCGCAGGACCTAATTGCAGCTACTACGGGCTTGGACAACATGGAATGGTTTTATTTAAACAAACTGGAAAGTTAAATTATTTTTTCATAACAACCCTTCTTTTCACATTAACCCATTTGGTCACGGGTGAGAAAAGGCCACAGGGTCACATGGTAGGACGTCCCAACTGTCTGTCAAACATAAAAGCCACCTCACCAACAAGCCCTGCTGTTTTAAATGGAAGGGGCGAGGGTGTCAGTCAGCATGGAGAGTAAAAAGGCTGTGGATTACACAGACAGACAGTAATCTGTAGGTCTGTCAGCCTGACCTTGGCTAGTGTTGCTTTAATTGCAGAGTAGGATGAGAAAGAAGGGCCCTGCCATACCATGCTATTCAGCCCATCACAGATCTAATGGCTGCCAACATGTTTCATCTTGAATGTCACGTTTTAACCTATTGGAATGTCAAATAGTAGTTTTTGCCTACAATTCTTTTACTGTGAAACTACCCTGTCAAAGTAATGCAGAGCATTTATGTTATGTTAGAAATAGGGCTGCACAATTAATCGAATATCGATCGTGATTACGATTTCGGCTTCAACGATTAAATGAAGATAATCGACGATATTGATGAAAATACGTGCTCTGCTCCTAGAAAACTATATGTATCAAATCAAGCGTTCCCTAGTTACCCGCCAACAACAGCTGAAGTGGCTGTGTGCGCACACCCTCCAACTAGCATGTGGATGTACAAAACATTCCTGGATTTTGCGAGGCAGGAGTCCAAGTAGAAAAGTAATAGAAAGCATGGCTGTCACGAGAACCGATACTTCAACGATGCAAACATTCGTAAAACATGACGGTACTCGTTTTTGTACCGGATATCCAACCTGGATGCGTACGGTACCATAGAAGTGTAGCTGCAGCT
>JAODOY010001579.1:0-12730 GCA_025399855.1 Forbesichthys papilliferus
CCGCCCCTAGTGGTGTGGAGGCCTCATATCTGGTTAAGGCTCCACAATATATATATATATATATATATATATAAAGTGTATTAAACTCTACAAAACATTTTGGTGCCGACATACAGCAACCCATTGCCTTGATATCACTTGATGATACATTTCACAACCAAATGTGAGACATTTTGGATAATCATCTCTGTTCTGATTACAGCTTTGATGGATTATAACAAGGAAGACTTCATAATCAAACAATAAAAATGTTTTATTTGAATGACAAAATGGAGGGTGGTGTGAAAAGGCCTGCCCTGCCTCTATTGTTTTATTTATTTTACATATATCTGGGGATCCAGACCCAGCCCACCCAAACCGCAGAGGGCATTATTAGGCCGCCCACAGCAGGGAGAGTCATTTATCTTTTCCAACAATGAAATGTGGCACCGTTGCCAATTTCTCAGAATATATCAGTGTAATAAAAAATAAAAAAAGATTATCTTTAAGATGATCCCCCATGAGGAATTGAGTTGTCCTATGTCACCCCAACAAATATTACTGCAATATATAATGTGTGCATGTGGGTGGCTTCTTAGCAGCATTTCTGTTAGCGGGTGGGGAGGAGGAGGGTTTTGGGGCAGAGTTTAGTGTCAGATACTCTGATGAGAGAGTATAACTAATGGTCTGGTGTCAGGCAAGTGGTAATGTATGGCTGCACACAGCTGGATAAATAGGATAATGGCAAACATCATCTGTGTCAATGTGTGTGCGTGTGTGTGCTTGTGTGCTTTCATGTGCATATGCACTGGTCTGTTCATTATGTGTGAGAGAAACAATGCAGTGTATTTCGCTGGTGCAAGATATTACACCTAGGAGTGCAGGTCTGGAAGCCCCTCTTCTCGCCATGGGTATAATGAGCAGCCTGGTTAATAATTCACAGGGAATTCAACATGCTGAATGATAAGTTACTGTGTTTTTGTGCATCCATTCGTCTTTTTAGTGACTATGATGCCCTAGATGTAATGGCGCTCAGGGTTCTGTAGGTCTAATAGGAGTCAATAGTCTTTACGAGGTGCCATTGCCCTGCCGTCCACCCACCCACACACGCACACACACACACACACACACATAGCAATGTGCATCTCAAATGTGCAGCACGGTTCACATGTAATAAAATCCCATAAGCTTGAGCGAATGCAAATGTACCCATCCCTCGCATGCATCAGACTGTTGAGCTAAGTAAGCCACATGTAAGCTGTTATTTATGACCAAGCATTGGAGAATTATTCCCTCTTAGTAGATTCTCTGTTATTATCGTCCTAATTCATATTATTAGCATTAAAGCAAATGGTTGGTATTCCCTTGGTGGGCATACATCCATATTCATGAGGAAGGACAGGAATAAAAAAATGACAGTTTGCTGGACGGTCGCCGTATTAGACTTTATGGCCTTTCACGGAAAAGGGCTTCTCGCTCTGCTTACTGTATTGTATCAATCTCTCCTATGAGGGATTTATGTGATCATAAGTAAAATAAACAGTGCCAGGCCATGCCATGTCTGTAGAGTCACCACTGATACAGTTAGCTAAGAGTTTGTGTTTAATATGGCAAACCTTAATGGCAAAAAGTCAGATGGCAACACAATTCAAAACCTCAAAATATTCCGCATATAGTATATCACACATGTGTTGAATTTAACCAGTGGCCCTATGGTGTTCTGTAGTGGGACAACACAGTTATCATCTTTCGTATTTTTTCTAAGCAAGTACAGACAGAAGTCTTCTTCCTTTGGTGTTCAAATACTGATAAGACTTTGGAATTGCCAGGAAGAGAAGAAACCAATTTGCCAACCTTGTTTGTGTCAACAAGAAATGAATAGTGCAAAGAACAAAATACACATCGGTGAGAATTAAACAAGCCATCATTTCAATGTTTGGCATCAGTCCCGTTAAACCATATGCAAACCAATTGCCACATTTTCAAAAGTAAATCAGGTGAACACGAGACACCAGGTCACCAAACGCTGGGCAAAGAGAAAGATGGGTGAAAATGCATGCAAGAGCTCACTCACCTTTTACCTCCATCTGTTCAGCCTTCTCCACCTCTATCCCGGGCTCCCTCTGTCCTGCTGACAGAAACACATTAGCCCAGACACAAGTCTCCAACACTTTATTGAGTTATCGAACAGGGAATATATATATGACAAATGGCCAGCCCAAACTGTGGTTTACATCCCAATCCAAACATTTTGTGTTTACCGAAGGAGATCAGAGCACTGTATAAATCTGTGTCTAGCCCGTGCATACATCTATATTCTGCCTGGAATACTTTCAGTTGAATGTCAACAAACGCCTTCACAGCACAGAACCAATCAGTTTCCACAAGCAGTGGATTGCAATGGATTACTGTCACTGTAATTAACCAAGCAACCTGGTTGTCCTTTCATTCACTCAGGATATTATTGCGATTGTGAAAGATTGTGATGCGTAATGCTTGGTCGCCAATTTAGGGAGCCGACACTACAGCTTTGAAGAATTTCAGTTAACACAGGAGAAGATGGGCAGACACACTTAAGCTGCCAAATGAGGTGTAAAAAGACTTGTGTTAGGCCACTGGGCTGATGTGCTGTGCGTGTGTGTGCGAGTGTGTTTATGACAGCATTGGGGGAGCTGCCTGTTACTTACTGTACATGACATGGATGATCCAGTGTACATGGGTCTTTCAGTAGCAGTTCAAAGGCTTGTCAGCTCCCCAAAGTGGTTTTACATGCCTACTGGACTCATTCAGACCCAGTCCACTTCACCCTTAAAGGCTAGATGCATTTTTCTGTCAGCCTGTGCCCAAGGCTGTCCAGCACTATGAGAAACTCTAATGGAACGATGAACCCATGCTGGCAAGTTAACTACCGAAATTCCATTTTAGTGCATGTGTAGACCATGCATCCGTTTTTGCTTTGACATGTATGTGTGCGTGTGCGTGTGCGTGCGTGCGTGCGTGCGTGCGTGTGTGCGTGCGTGTGTGTGTGTCTGCATGTGTAACACACACTCAGCTCTATGTCTCTCTATTGTATTGGCTGGTGAGTCAGCATGTTTACCACGGTTGGAGCACGACCAGATTTATTCTGCAATTCCCAGCGGGCCTCATTAACCGCTGCCATTTCAGCTACCGGTGCCTTGTTACTCAAATGACCAATTACTACTATACAATCAGTTAAATTTAGCATTTCAGTTGGACTCAGCTGTAATATTGTACACACAGAAGTCAGATAGCACAGGTCAACCTAATAACATCAATATATCTGACATTATAGCCAAACCATTGGCATGTCCTTAAATGTAAGGTCTGACAACCATATTACGGTTCGGCTGTATGTCTTAAAAATGAATACATACATTTAGTGGCAGCTGGTGGTCTAGTCAGTTCATCACAGGGAGAACAGCAGCCAAATGATCCAAAACTATAATGCACGATAAATAAGGTAAATCCAATCGAACATCTGCATTCCTCGCCATTACAATTACAATATTTGATGCTGTACTTCAAAATATGTATAGCACAAGGGGTCTTAACAGTC
The DNA here is from genome assembly GCA_025399855.1 of Forbesichthys papilliferus. Taxonomy (NCBI): domain Eukaryota; kingdom Metazoa; phylum Chordata; class Actinopteri; order Percopsiformes; family Amblyopsidae; genus Forbesichthys; species Forbesichthys papilliferus. The sequence continues at coordinate 3,557 of JAODOY010001579.1, forward strand.
TCAAGAAAGACAACTACAGTTTACTTACTTGCATAACCATTCATAGGCCAATCTCTCTGTCAATGAGTGTAATGTAACTGAGTGAGTATCTTGTATGCCGTGTGTATCGTCCCATTCTACAAGATATACAGTATAATGGGATCCTCTTCCTAGGTAACAGTAGCATAGCCAGACATTTGCTGGTGGGTGGGCATATATGGTAAATTAATAGCACTTTTCTAATCTTCTGGCCGCTCAAAGAGCTATACAGTATAGCCTCACATTCACCCATTACACACACATTTGATGGTGATTGCTGCCATGCAAGGTGCGACCAACCACCGGAGCATTGAGGGTTAGGTGTCTTGCTCTAGGACACCTCAACACTTTGTGTGGAGCGAACCAGCGACTTCTGGATGACCTGTCGCCCGACGTACATAAAACTAGGTGGGCAATTATAATTGATCTATTAGGCCTATAGGCTAATAACTACAAGTACGCTACTTGTGCAAGTAGGCTACAGGCCTAGTAGACCATGATATTACCACGTACAGCTGCCTCGCCATTTTGTGATCAGCGCCAGATTTGTAATTACACAGGTATTTTATTATTTACCGGTAGCGGTAGCCTACAGCCGAACGATATCCTCCTGTCGTGATTTTATTTCATCTGGCATCTGGACTCAATCAGTATTGACTTTGTTATTAATTGAGAACATACCCATTGATAATTAGATAGAGATATAATCAGATAAAATCTGTAAATTAATCAATTAAACTAGTTAATTAGCCAATTATTTCATATTGATTGCTGTATCTGAAGAGCTCATTATGTGTTTCATGAAAAATACAGCTAAAATTGGAAATATAAACTTGATAGTTATAAAGTATGTTATAAAACAATGTTACAGATCATACCGTGGTTATACTCTAGGGTTCATCTCTGATTTCACAAAAGGTTTAAGCCTTACAGTATTTTGTTAATACTTCAAAAAGGTTACCCTGTAAGATATATGCAGTGTTTTAAAGCCCATGTACCCCCCCCCCCCCCCCTTAATATCTAAATGGAATCCCCCAACAGCTCTACTCAAACCTTTATGTATACAAGTAAACAAACCTCCTTTTGTGTCACCAAATTTTCTTGTTCCCCAAAACATGTATCTCTTCTTGTGTACAGTATGACCGCATTTTCTCTCTTTCAAGGATAGTCTATACAACTTAAGGTCCATCCTTGGTCATAGATGCCCCCACCCTAGAGAGCTGGGCTGACCTCAGTGCAAATGCAGATGAGCACATGACCAGTGCCAGCTCAAGATCAAGACCGTTGCTACAAACATGAGGGGTTTATTCAAGCATCTTCTAGTGATTTAGTTTTTACCACAACATGAAAATGTGTTTAGGAGTTTCCTGCCTCCCATTGATCTCGTTTCAGTGCTCTGTCTGTCACTGGTACATCGGAATGACCTTGGCGAAAGGAACTGTCCTTTGCTATCACAGCTTCATACCAATGTAGGCTACCTATGTTGTTGTCATGGCCGGCATTGTCATCATGCCATAGTATCACTATGTCCCATGAATCTTTGCACACATTATGACATGAACTGCCAGGGAAATCTAATTAAATAGTTGTTAGCATTCAAGCAAACAGCTTCAAAAGTTCACACCAAAGAAACTTTAACTTTAAAACACTCCCCATGAGGCTAAGGAACAAAGGGTGAGAATATTTACAGCCGTGAAAAAAATTTGAGCACTGCAACAGTTTCTCAGATTTTTGCTTTTTACTTACATTTGACATAATTAAGTGTTTCATATTTTAATTTATAGAATTTTTTAAAATTTACAGTATATTTACACTGTTACATTTCCGCCCGACTTTTGCTCTCAGACAATCTTTTGCTGAGATAATACCTGGAAACCCATTTTAGCATCTGCACAGCCACCTGGATGGCGGACCAATCCGCAACCAGTGGGGGTGGGTAAGTCCAATGACATTCAAGTCAACTAATTGTTTCACAATGGTAGTAGAGCTAGATGAAGCCATACAAACAAACGTAACCAGAGATGAACCAATAGGAAGCAATGACTGCAAACCTTTCTTATCTGAGTGTGCCTGCCCAGGCCCCTATTCACAAAGTAAGTATTTGCTCTGGTTACGCCGCAGGCTAACTTAGAGTAGCACATCCTGTCATAGCATGTGTCACTAATGTGGTAGTGACAGTGACTGTATGGACACTGCCGAGGTGCGTCTACACCAGTAGTAGTGTCTGACCCGAGTTGGAAGACAACTTTCATTGTAAAGCAAATTTCAGGAATCAACGGTTCTGTGCACTGGCAGGCCTTTCTTTCATTGACAGCAGGGTGTATATATTATAGTAGTAGCATCAGTATTATGGAAGGGTTAGCATAGTTGGCAAGATTGAAATCGTTATTTTTGTTCATTTTAGATATATTACTTTTACAGTTCTGCATTGTTACCACTGCTTTATAATCACCAGTGATTAGACATGTCTACAACAACATACACTGCACTTGCACGCACTGCAATGGCATTCAATATGAGTAAAGTTGTGCATGTGTGGTTTGTAATATCTCCAATACATTTTGCTGGGGAGAACATTAAATACACACTTTAAAAAGTACTGTATAGTCCGACACAACATAGCTGCAGTTGGCTTCACTGAATGGCGTATCGGCATCGGTTTCTCTTTTATAAATTCTATAGGTATAGTTCACACCCTTCTCTCATACAGTTGTCCACAGCGTGACAGAACTATTGTGCTCAACACAATGTGCACTGGCCACTAATCTCCCTAAATGGGCTAACCTTTGACAGCACAATGTGATAATGATGGGCATTAAATCATGTTGTCCCTAACTGAGCAGGGATGAGGAAATCCACTGGGACAAAAGATTAAGTGGAATAATTACCGTTATGTAGCAATTACGAGTTGCATGAGGCTGATTTTAATAGTGACAGTTATTGCCAAGGGTAAAATACTACGTATATGATAATGTACACATTATATTGGGCACTGTCTGATTAAAGGTCAACTACAGTATATTGAAAATATGTGAAGAACATTACTGTATTTTACACAATCCTAATCCACTCAATAAAACATTAATGTTGTTCAGATGTTCTACAGGGTGCTAATGGCATCATGTGCATTGTCAGAGAATGTAAACTGGATTACAATTCAGTTTTCTCTACAAGTGTATCCCCTGCAGCTACTGTAAATTATACATTTACAATAATAACACACTATACAATTCTCAGAAATAATTGCTAGAAACCTTTATATTCACAAGTGACCTGTGTGGGAACCTCTGTAGTTATGTTATCAAATTAGATTTCTCTGGGTGTAAATCCCAGAGGAGTATAGTATACAGTCTCATAGTTGTAGAGCCTTAACCAGTCTGGTCTATAATATAATATATATATATATAATATATATTATATATATAATAACATAATTGCTCTACCGTAATCATAATCTAATAGATACTAATAGATACTCCAAATATGCTGTTTTAGATTCCTCAAAAATGGTTTAATTAGTCATAATGATAAATGCAGATTAATTTCTCACAGTTTAATTTGTTAGCTGTTTTTCTAAAATATATATTTTACAAAATAGTCAGATCATGGGGGAACAACATATTCAAGATAATGAGTTTTTGTTTATATTGCTGTTTGACCCGTATCATTGTCACACACTAAAGTGAGGGGCAAAGAAAAAGATAAATTAACCATATCAGTCAGATAGAATAAACGATAGAGAAAGGGGTGAGAGACTTAAGCCTGAAATGGCATAGATACTTATTGAAAAGAAAAAGCAGCAGAATGAGAAGACGAGTAGAAAATGTGTTTGCCCAAGCGTAAAATTAGCAATTACACTGGGTGTCATCTGCAATAACTATTTCAGACCAGATCTAGAGAGTTATTGTTGAACAGTGAAACTGTAAGTTAGCCATTACGCCTATGTTCAATCAGCAGAGGCTCTGATATGGTGCACAGCCTGGCTAAAGAAAATGCGCCTATATGCACCGATAAGCCAAGATGGCCGCCATCTGCAAAGAAAGCTTTCAGTCTATTTATTTTTTAAGACCCATATGCTGACCTTGGCTGGGCAAGAACAAATTGGTATGAAATCACATCACAGGTTTATCAGCATTTGTACTCTACTGTATGTGTGTGTGTACGCACTGTAAATTGGCAGTTTTATTTACTTTATTTTCATTGTTCACTGGGACAGGAGAGGTGGGTAGAAGCTGCATGAATGAGAGGGCAAAGATGCATATGAAGCTGTGCTGGACATGGCAGGTGGAAAAACGAATTCATTTTCAGCCAATACAACCATGATAGCCGGCTACCACGGTTGTATTAGTGCTGCATATATGCAATCAAAAGAGCATCAATCTTTAGTGTGTTCTGCCATATTATTGTAATAACCTCGGCTTTCAGATTCAGTTTGAACTGTCTGGACAACAAGATGTGAAGCTCGCAGCGCTATTCAAACACTCTATCTCTTCATTTTACGTCGTGGACACTTTCATTCATATCTGGCAAATGTGTCCACCAAAACATTCATGCTCATTTGGTTTCATTATTCTGCAGCTCTCATAAAAAATAACCATCTGTCCTTGGTTTCCAGAGGAAGCAAATTTTTTAAATCCCTCCGCTTTCATTCATCACCATGATGTCACATCTATCACCGTGGTGACGCGAATACAAATGAGGTGGATGCACACTCAGTGGCCCGCTGTAAATAATTTACTGTTTTGTTTTATTGGAAACAGAGACACAACATTATTTTGTGCTAGGACTCCCCTTGGCCAAGGTCTGAAGACGCATTCATCCCAGACGCAGAGAGAGAAAGAGAGTTTCATGTGTCTTTATTATGCATTATCACTCCAACCATTAGGAAGGGCTCTCTCATGGCCTGGACAGACGCTTGAGTGCTGTTAGCAAAATGATGTGATGCGTCATGTAGCTCCCCACAACCATATGCTGAACATATATATTAGTTACGTCTTCACATGGCTAATTCAGACGTGCCTTCTTCTCTCTTTTGGTGAACTGATGTGGACACATGGCCACATACGTACAGTATACTTTGCATGCAGCGTTTGCCCTCCATTGTCCCCTATACAGTTAGTGATTTATATATATGCTGTGCAAGGTACATTTCAAGACATACTGTACCTTGGCAAATAAGTGATCCGCCAATTAAAGTGCAACTGGTAGCGTTAATCCTAGCACACCAGTTCACTGACAGTGCTGATTATAAAAGCTTTAATTGCTGGTTTTAATTACCCAAGCATCACCGCTTGGAGTGACAGCTTTAGGACTCTCGATTTTTCATCCCCGTTAACCCCCGGCCTGTCATAAGCCCACTGGGAGGGTGACTTAGTGGAATTGGCTACAGTTGTGATCTACAGCAACGTTGCCACACTGCACAAGCCATCTAATCAAGCTCAATGAAGTAAGACGCACAGATCCATAAAGATCTAATGGTCAACCATTTTTCTGACCGTATAGTACGATAATCGAATTATTTTACAGTCAAAACACCTTCATATTACACATTACTCAGCTGATTCTCTATGGTGCGATATCAGTGTCACGGAGAGAGTCCGTGACATATCTCACAATCCATAGCTTGCCCAAGGCAACCCCCATACCAGATCTATCCACCCGAGGAAAATCAATTTGTCTACCTCGCCATGTGTCACGCATCAGTAACACCGGGACCTTCCTCTTTTGTTCATTTAGAGACAGAGGTCTTCAGTTAATCAGAAACGGCTAATGAAAAACATGTAAATGAAGGCGACCATTAAAAACAAACTGACATGCAATTGCAAAATTAAATACCATAAAAATATTGTGTGTCTTTTTTGGGCATTTAAACCTGTGTTGCATATGTAGTACTCTATATGTAGTACTCAACCTCTACAATACCTATTCCTTCCACATATAAAGGCTGTTGTGGATACCGCAAGCGGTAAAAGAAATATGTTACTATACTGGAAAGTAGTCACCGGAAAGTGAACACTATCCCATTACCCCAATATATTGTGAAGTTTTCTAATGTTGATTGAGAGTTTATGCCACGGTCGTCAGTCTCCACCTTGTTTGCTGTTTCTATGTTTCAGATTCAGATTCCCAAATGGCTTTTTATAGAATGTTAAATGAATGTAAAATCTTACCTTATACTTACCTCATCTTAATCCAAACGTTGCGGTCTTTAACGTCTTTACAATTTTAATAAAGTACTGGAATATTATACAGCATGCTCACCTAGTCATGAGCCACTGAAGCAGAATTATAAGGTTTGGTTTATGATGATAATCAATGACACCACGACACATAATATTCAAACAAGTGGAATCTTGGCAAAGTTTTTGTTGAATTTATAGCATTAGAGCTTTGAATATGAATAGTTGAGTCAGTTAAAGAGAGTGGGTGAGAAGAGTGTGTTCATGCTTTCCGCTCGGTCAAGTGATGATGATGCTTGTGAGGTTGGAAAATGACTCGCAACAGCAGAATGTGGGCCATCATCAAGTCAATGTCGTGATAGCATGTGATGGTGGATAATGCAGCGCAAGGCATGCGGTATTAGGGCTATAAAAACAGAGATACAATCCTATTTGACAAATGGAGTGTAGCAAGCACAATGTCACATTGGCGTTGCCACGGCTAAGACGTCGCCTCACATAGGCTAAGCCATGCTCTAAATATGAAGCCTTAACTAAATCTCATAGCTTATCTGATAGCAGACACTTCAGTGAAAAGTGCTGTGGCTAGGAGTTTCCATCCCCGCCATCACTGATTTGTTAAGGCCACCTCGCCTCTCCCATCTCCCAATACGCTCCCTTTCCAGTCAGCCACATTCTCACTGCTCCCATTGCCTGTCCACTCCTCTCCCTCCATCCATTTCTCCATGGTCTACTGCTCCCTATCTCCTGTGGGGATTAGCAGGCTAAAACATGGGGTGAGACTCCATAGCATATGGGAGGCGACGACTCCTCGGATCGCAAATTCGCCCATGATTGAGGGTTGTACCGCCTGGCCCCCCAACTGGGCAAGTAGGAGTTGAGCGGCGCCACTCTGGGTAAAATGACCTCAGACTGACATTAAAGCGACCTTGAGCGGGATTTAGTGGGCCAGTGCTCTCGCTGGAACGCGGTGATAAGGCACCAGATTAACAGATGAGACTGGAGGGGGATGAGACCATCCCCTGAGATGCAGGAGATTAAGGAAGGAGAGATGCAAGATGTGCGTGTGTATGTGCGTGCACACACACACACACACGCACACATAAACACACCAAAGACATCGAAGTTTGGTCAGTGTCATCTGTTTGCTTGTGATTAACTTTGGTTTGCAGTCTATTATTCGCAGGTGGGCCACATTGGCCAAGTGACAAATGAGGACATAATATAGAGATAGAGCGTTTAATCTGCCTAATGCAAAGGCCCATTAGGGGCCTTCCCCATACTAGGAGCACAGTTGAATATTTTCTCTCATTAATTGCAGCTGGACATTTATCATATAAGATCAAATGATTCTGATCATAATCATTTAGATTATGAACACAGGAACACAAAAACATATATATTTTCTTTACAGCACCCAGAGAAGAGTTTGCCAGAATTACAGACCAGTCAATAAATATAAATTACAATTATGTATTAACTAATACATCAATCATAGAGTCAAATGTGGTATACCACTTGCAGCCAGCAGGGGCACTTGCCTTTATAATGTAAAACACCTGTACCTGAATCAATTAAAAATGTACTATGGCATAAGGTTGATACCCTGTTCAAAGGCCAGTCAATGCCACTTAGATCTCTTTTAGCCTTTCACGACTCTCTATGATGGTTTTTCTCTATTTTCCAGTGCCTAAGAACCAACATCTCTCTCTGCATCAGTGATGGACACATGGTTATAATCAAACCTTTTCTCTGCAGGCGGAATAACACAGATAGGCTATCTCATGTCCTGCATGATAACAACATCAGTGGGCTGCTAGAGAAAGCCCTAAGGCTTAATCAATAGCTTGGCTATGGCTAGGCAAAATATTATGTCAAACATGTGTCCTCCTATGGTGGAGATTGGACTCTTGTGCACGGTATGGTAATTAGTGAAATGAATTGATAGAGTCTCGATGAAGCCATTGGCTACAGTCGAGGCCACAGAGAGCAAAATCCAAATGCATGCGACGATGAAGAGGACACTGAAGAAGAGGACACGCCAATGTTAAAAGATGGTAAGTGTAGTTGCAAGGACCCCTGCTGACATTGAATTATGAGATTAGTGACTCAGTGTTCCTGCATGCCTGACTTTGTTCCATAGCAAATTCAGAGTTCAACCTGTCTGCATACACAGGCTCAGTGGTCACATTGATGTTTTCTATTGTGTCCTATCCCAATTGCAGCGTTTTTTTTTTTGTGTGTGTTATTTTTCCAAAAGGGTTATTGTTTTAAAGCAGTCCTGCTCATGCTATATTTTTCTTAATCTAGTATTGAGTAACTAAAACACGTAAAGGAATAACCCCTATAGCCAAAGGTTCAAAAAAGGAATACATCAGCAGCCATTACTTTTAGTTGGTATTTGTGTTGGATGTGTTCCTACCAAAGCCAGGTATACGCTGGATGTTCAAGTATGTGGTTTAAACCAGAGCCATGTAGAGAGAGAGTCACGTCATCTCCCTTCACACCAATAGACAATTTTTTTCACAGCAATGGCGGATCATGGAGCTTCAAAACAATTCCCGGAAGTTAGCCGCATACTAAAAGTATACCCTATACATTTTATTGTAAATGTAAATCGCTGCACTAATTACCAAAAAATCAAGTTATATATCTGTATATATCTATTAAAATTGCCCATTAAGTATTTCCTGTAACTGTTTTGCCCCTCCATGAACCATGTGATCGTTACATTTGAACTTCCGTTGGTGCAGCTCTCTCTTTCCATGGCTCTGGTTTGAACATAAACAAAAACATTTGGTATTGTAACATACACTGCTCAAAAAAATAAAGGGAACACTTAAACAACACAATGTAACTCCAAGCAAATCACACTGTCCACTCAGGAAGCAACACTGATCGACAATCAATTTCACATGCTGTTGTGCAAATGGAACAGACAACAGGTGGAAATTATAGGCAATTAGCAAGACACCCC
>JAODOY010001580.1:0-12730 GCA_025399855.1 Forbesichthys papilliferus
ATATAGCACATTTTCACAGACAAGAAGTCACAAAGTGCTTTACAGTCAAGCCAATGAAATTACCAACAAAGAAAAAAAAACACAGAAAGCAAAGCAGATATAAAAGCAGGTATTCATAGATCTTAAGGCGAGAGGGAGAGCGTTCCATAGCCTGGGAGCCACTGTGCCAAAAGCGCGGTCACCTCTAGTTTTAAACTGAGTTCTTGGGACAGTTAAAAGGCCCTGACCTGAGGACCTCATAGACCGTCCAGAGGTGTGTGTGTGTGTGTGTGTAGAAAGTCCAGGATATATGGGAGAGGTTGACCGTGCAAGGCTCTATATGTGATAACTAAGACTTTAAAATGGACTCTAAAACAAATATGAAGCCAGTGTAATGCCTCAAGCACCGGAGTGATGTGAGCACGCTTGTTGGTCCTAGTCAGGAGCCTTGCAGCTGCGTTCTGTACAACTTGCAGTCTGTCCATGGATGACCTATTTAAACAAGTGTACAGTTCATTACAATAATCCAAGCGTGAAGAAATAAAAGCATGAACAAGCATCTCTGTCTCCTTTTTAGCGACTACATGTTTTATTTTTGCAATGTTCCTCAAATGAAAGTAATGCCGGGTATCCACTACACGACTTTTTTGTCTCTAACAATTGTTACCATGTCAGATTAGCCAAACATTGTGCGATAAATTCTTGATGTGTCGTGGCAGGGAAACTGGCAATACTACACGTATGACACCGACCGATCACAGTATGCTGTCGTTCACGACCTGGCGCAAGATCATGTGTCAAGAAGTTGTCAATCATAGTTCGCGGCGGCGCCCGGTCAAATATTTGTCAATCATGGATACACAAGCGCTGTGGGTGATGCTGGGGGTTTCATGCTCAGAGAAAAAGAAAGAAAGAAAGAAAGAAACAAAAACTTTGAAGCAGCTTTGATATGAACCTTTCCAACTGTTAGGCATTTGTTAAAAAAAACAAGGTCACGCAGCGGTCCGATCAAGTTATAAATATCGACTGAATCATTGCGTGCAAGCGGGGATTCTCCGATCCTTGCTCTCTTAAGCACACGCACACACACAATGGCACAGCTCTGAAGCAGTGGTGCAGATCCTCTCATGCCCTGGCGGTCAATAGACTAATCTGCAGCGATACCGAATTATAAAGTTGGTAAACGTTTGTTTAGTAGCATACGCATTCATCCTATTGGTTAACGTGAAGGAGTATGTCGGAGCACCTCGTAGGGGATGTCAAACTAGGCGAGAAAATGTAAAAAAATTCTAACATGCTGGTCTTTTCGTCGAGACGTCGTTTCAGACGTCTCGTAGCCTATCTTAGAATATGTCACACTACATGGAGTAACAACGCCTGTCGTCACTCCAGACAAGCCACGTTCTGTCCCGACGCTGAAAATGCGTCGGTCACAACCAAATCGGGTAAAAATCGGCCTGAAATCGTGTAGTGGATACCCGGCATAACAGGAACGAACAACAGATTTAACATGACTGTTAAAACACACAGATTGGTCAAAAATGACACCCAAATTCCCCATAGTGCAGCAATCAGAGGTAGATAAGAACCCAATAGCCTGCCTAATCTTAAGAGAAATATTATCTGGGGCAATGATCATCACCTCAGTTTTATTAGAGTTCAATTGCAGTAAGTTGTCAGCCATCCATTTGTTACTAGATGTTAAACAACTCTGCAAAACTGACAATTTGTAAAGCTGGTCAGGGTTAAAAGAAATATATATCTGGATGTCATCTGCAAAGCAGTGGTAAGATATATCCATAAAATCATTAATAATCAGTCTAAGAAGAATCACATACAAGCTGAACAGCACCCAACACGGAACCTTTGGGCACACCAAAGGACAGAGGAGCAGGGACAGATGTAAAGGTGTCTACTAACAGAGAAACTCCTGTCTGAAAGGTAAGAGGAAAACCAGTCCAGGGCTGATCCAGAAATGCCCACATATTTGTGAAGTCTTTCAATCAGAATACCGTGATCGACAGTATCAAAAGCTGCACTGAGATAGAGCAGGACAAGCACAGTACATTTACCCATTAATAGGAATTTGAAACCCTGAGGAGGGCTGTTTCAGTGGAATGCATTTTTCGAAAGCCAGACTGAAACTTATCAAGGATGTTGTGGTCATCCAAAATGGCGTTTAGCTGCATTGCCACAACCCTTTCTAATATTTTGGAGATAAATGGCAATTTAGAAATAGGTCTATAGTTATTGACCTGAACTTACCTCAGGACCCCCTGCCCCTGAGAATTAAGGCTCAAAGGAGAATTATTAACTAGGATATTGCAGAGAGGTTTTCTAACTTGTTTGATCCATGCCGGGGTTGTAGTGATGCAAACATTTATGCTCAGTCTTTCAACAGCCATTGTTTAGCAATTTTAGATGAAGTGGCACCTATGAAGTCATACATAGTCTCTCTTAAAAAGTACTGCCCCTGGATAAAAAAATCCATCCAAAGTTGTAGAAGTAAACGTAGAAAAATAGAGTGCTTGTGGAAATCAACTAAACTTGAAGTTCATAGGCTTTATCTTAGGGAAAAGTGCTAGATCTAAATATTTCACTCAGCTAATATCCTCTAATAAGAAAAACCCCAGATTCTTGTTTGATACCATTAATTCAATTGTCTCGCCACCTGTTCCTCAAAATGCAGTGCTCTCTACATCAGACAGTAATGCATTCCTTAATTTCTTTGTTGATAAGATTAGAGATATCAGGGCAAGTACCACCACCTGCCTATAACAAGGCATGTGGCCTTGCATGCCACATGCCGTGGCTCTCCTTTAAACTTGTGACACTACATGATGTCACTGCTCTGCTAGTGAAGTTGTAACCCTCTTCTTGTCACAGTGATGTTGTTCCAACTGTGTTGTTTAAGCAGGCTTTTGATTCTATTGGCCTCTGTGTGGTGGAAATTATCAACATCTCCCTTTCAACTGGTGTGGTTCCCAACTTTTTTAAAAATGCTGTTGAACCTGTTCTTAAAAAGCCCAGTTTATTCATCACAAGCTGAGAATTTACAGACCAATATCTAAACTTCCTTTTATGGCTAAGATTTCAGAGAAAGTGGTAGCTGATCAGGTTACTACTTTTTTAGAGATTAATGCCATTTTTGATAAATATCAGTCAGGATTCAGCAAAAAGCATTCTACAGAAACTGCACTGCTTCAAGTTTCCAGTGATATTATGATATCAGCGGATTCTGGGAAGCACACATTGTTAGTTTTATTGAATCTGGTAGGAATATCTGGTGCAGTTTTTAAATGGTTTTCATCTTACTTTTCTGGTAGTTTTAGTGTTTTTATAAACAAAATCATGTCAGACACTGCTGGCCTACCAAGTGGGGTACACCTCAGGGTTCTGTTCTGGGACCGATTCTGTTCCTTTTGTACATGCCTCTAGGAAAGATAATCGCCCAGTTTAGTGATGTTTCTTATCATCTGTATGCAGATGATATACAGTTGTACTGCTCTTTTAAGACTACTGAGTTACACAAATTGTCCTCTCTAATCAACTGTCTGACTAGTATCAAGTAGTGGTTAAATGATAACGTTTTACTTCTGAACTCTGCAAAGACTAAAACATTAATCATTGCTCCTGAGCAAAGTATTCCTCAGATCAAGCAACATATCGGTTCGGAGGCTGAACCACGACATTCTTAAAATGGCTAGGTACATGACCCTGTATGAGAGATTTATTTATAATGGAAACCAAACACGGGCCAATAGAATTAATTGTTTTCATCAAAAGATTTTGGCAGAATATCTTAAGGGCAACGAGATGGGTTCATCTTTCCCACTAGGTTAATAAGGTTGATTAAAAAATTCCAGGATGGGAGTTCTCGGAATGCTTATCATACGGAGACTATTTGAAGGCATAATGCTTGTCCTGACAGCTCTCACCTTAGCCACAAAATGAGAGAAAATGATTGCAGTCATCATTAGAGAAAACAGGGACATGGGATGTAGCTGGAGAAACAATGTTGCTAATAGTATCAAACAGAGCTTTAGGATTTCCTTTACAGGAGGAAATCAGATTTGTAAAATAGGTAGCTCTAGCGTCCCTAACCATATCGTTAAAAGTAATTAAAAGCTCTTTAAGGTGTAACCGATGGACCTGGAGCTGAGTTGCTTTCCACAGACGCTCAATCTTTCGACAGCTGTGCCTAAATGACGTTGTTCATCCACTGGGATGTATTAACAGTGGGAACCTGTCTAGACTTGGTCAATCATTTATAATTAGAGATCTTTTTTTAGTTTGAAGTTTACTAAAGTAGGCTAAGAATAAAGGTATATGGCATTTTTTTATCATAAAATCCCTTTTGGGCATGACACTTGTCATGTGCCAAAAATGGTCCCCATGTCATCCGTCACTGTCTCTCTTCTCGTTTAGCTGTTCGTAGTAGACTAAATGGTTAATTTAATAAAACTCATTCAATCACTCAAGACACCTACATTTTATGCATTGCTTTCTGCATATGGGCTTATTGATAGAATCGTGTTTCTTCCCGTGGGAAAAATGTTAATTCGGCCACTGACTGACTGTAACAAAATGTTGTACTGTCTGCTACTTTATTGTAAACAGATAGGGTCTACTGTAGGCTACGTGATATAGCAGGCTACGGTCCGGTTAATTAATTACCTTTAATTTCTCCTCCAACATAGACCTAAAGGCTATTATATTTCTGATCGCACAAACACGAGTCCGTCATTGTAGGCTACGGAATGCATCAATGTTGGATGCATACACGGTATGAGATTATTTTGTAAAATGGGCTAAATTAAAATAGCGTAAGCAACATAACTAAACAGGAATGTGACTTCTTTTACAAGCAGTGGGAGCGAGCATTTCTATGTATTTACATGTCCTGTGTGCCACTGATGTCTTTGAGGCATCCGTAGTCTCATGGCAACACACCTACTCCTCTACGTGTGTGCAGTGGACTGTCTTTTACAGTCTGTTGTGTGTTTGTGCCTGAACATGGCCAAAACCTATAGCGGGCCACTTTTGAGGCAGGCTGTGGCCGACCCACCCAATCAGAAGTTATTTTTTATTAGCAGATTTGTTAATTGTATTTTCTTATTTTTGATTGGGTAAGCAAGATATTTGTTTGGGTGGGCTGAGCCCACAGCCAGGCCCGAGGAGCAGTCGAAATTCGAAAAGAGCATAACAGTTATGCAATTATTCACATTTAGTATTTTTCATTGTATTTTAATCTCTGTAGTACGTCTGAATGGCTTAGTTTTAGACAAAGGAGAGATTAGGCTCACATTATCAGGTTTAACTAAAAATATGGTCTGAAGTAAATTTGCTAAATTTTGACATGGTCACATACGATATTGTATAGCATATATATAGTATTTTTCCACACTTTTACCCAATTGATGTAAAAACTTCTAGGCTAGTGTCTCCATATTTAATGTGGAGCTATTCAAGATAGAGAAGGACAGCCATCATAACTAGGCTAGAAAATAGAAACATGAGCAAAACTAATTTTTGAATGGAATACATCTTTAAAGGTTAGGCTATACAGATATATTCTTATAACTTCCTATTTAGATTAATAGCGATATAAAACGGTGTATACTGTTACTGTAGGGTATAGAGATCATAATAGTGTTTTTTTATTTATTATTAGGTTTTTACCGCGCAGCACAATTTTATAGCTGGCTGGCAGCATGATTGTAGTCACACATCCACCTCTAACCATACGAGCATGAATTGTTCGCTGGCATTTTTTCCACCAGTTTTGCTTGCCTGTTAGCTTTAGCTAGCTGTGATGACAAGGTAGCTAATATGGGAGTGTGTTTGTGTTCAGCTCCGAGGCCCGATTCGAACACACTTTTATACGCGCGTGGATGGAGTGTAGTTTAAAACAATTACGCACTCACCCTGTTGAAAGTGGAACCACGTTTTGGTACCCAGTGCGCGCCGCACGATTGTCATTCTGCACGTGGCTACAAGTTACAAAGTGCACTTAAATATTTTTTCATGTTTACACACCAAGATTTTGTGCGAGTGAAATGGTCGCACTGCCCTGCTATAAAATCCAGCATAAACCAACATGAATTTCATGCTGGTCCAGGCTGGTTCATACTGGTTAGTGCTGGTCTAGCTGGTATACCAGCACACCGACAACCCATGCTGGTACACCATAAAACAGCATGGGATGCCGGCAAACCAGCATTTAATGCTGGTTCCAGCATGCAAAACATACCTTATGCTGATGAGCAGCAAAGCTGGATTTTTTAGCAGGGTGTACAGCTCTGTCAGCTGACTGCTGCGCCCATCAATCAGTGACAAATGTATAGCTTATCGAAATACCGGAAATTATATTGTGGTATATATTGAATTATTGTCCAGCCCTAACACATGCCTGCCCATACCATAACCCCACCGCCACAATGGGCCACTCAATCCACAACGTTGACATCAGCAAACCGCTCACCCACACGTCACCCATCTGCCCTGTACAGTGAAAATAAAGAGAACACCTCTTCAAAGTGCCAGACGCCATCGAATGTGAGCATTTGCCCACTCAAGTCGGTTACGATGACGAACTGCAATCCGGTCGAGACCCTGATGAGGACGACGAGCATGCAGATGAGCTTCCCAGAGACGGTTCCTGACAGTTTGTGCAGAAATTCTTTGGTTATGCAAACAGATTGTTGCAGCAGCTGTGCGGATGGCTGGTCTCAGACGATCTTGGAGGTGAAGATGCTGCATGTGGAGGTCTTGGGCTGGGGTGTGGTTACACATGATTTGCGGTTGTGAGGCCGGTTTGATGTACTGCCAAATTCTCTGAAACGCCTTTGGAGACGGCTTATGGTAGAGAAATGAACATTCAATTCACGGGCAACAGCTCTGGTGGACATTCCTGCAGTCAGCATGCCAATTACACCCTCCCTCAAAACCTGCGACATCTGTGGCATTGTGCTGTGTGATGGAGCTGCACTGATCTGCATCTTGAGCTGCCACACCTGTGAGGTGGATGGATTAGCTTGGCAAATTTGATGATAATATTTGAGAGAAATAGGCCTTTTGTGTACATAGAGAAAGTATTAGATATTTAAGTTCAGCTCATGATGAATGGGGCAAAAACTAAAGTGTTGCATTTATAATTTTGTTCAGTGTATCAACATACCCACACAATTGCCCACCCAGGGACAGTGGTGGTCAAATTTGGCGATACATCGGTTACAAACAGCACAATGTTTGGACCTAATGGGCTTCCGTATCTGTGGAAATGACAAAATGCTGATATTAGAACATCCATCTCTGCATTTAAAAAAAAAAAAAAGCTAGAGTAGAGGTTAATTTATGAAGTAAACTATGTCAGTGATGCGCTCAATGCAAAAATTGTTCCATATTTACCAAGCAGGTACTGCAGAATATGCTCAGATCCAGGCTGCCTGTCTCTGCCAATTCAACAATGGTCTGGTGAAGGAGGGGGGAGACACAAAACAAATTTAGATGGGTCAGAAATTATTAAATCTAAAGCCCTCTGGGCTCCTTCCCAGGGAGGTGTAGCTGGGAGGCCTTGGGGAAGACCCAGTAATGTTGAGTAATTTGGATCAGGCTTTAAGATTCTGTAACCAATATTGAAATAGTAAAGATAGTGATTATAATGCATTTGTATTGATTGATTATTAATACATTGATAGCCATTATTCACCCAAAAAAAAAAGGCTTGAACTTTTAAGCCGCCAATTGTTTCAATAATTTGAATCAGGTTTAAGGTTACCATTCTTCTTAATAAATTGTTTAACACCTACTGCAATTTCCTTATTCATCTTTTAACAGTCCCTACATTTTGAATGAAGGTATGTCAGCTAAATCTTGAATACTACTTTACAAATGTAAAAAAGGATAGACATTCTAAGTAAATAAACAATGGAATAATAGCCTATATTGCAAAGATAATCATCTTGCCTGATTATTATAAACAGCACACTTGCTTATTTGGTTACAAGAGATGTTATTTTGACAAAGACATACAGTAGGCTACGTATTACCATGAACATAAAATTAGGCTAGGCTGTATGTATTTGCATATGAGTCTACGGTTTGACGATGAAAATTGCCTCTTGCACAGTTGATCAGCTGCTCCTGCATCATACGGCCCAAATTGCATGTCTGTGTATGTGTGAAAAACACAATTGTAGCCTGAGGGTGGGTCTAGAGAAGTGGGCGTATGGACATGAGAAAAGGTGTGCGTAAGTTTGGCATAGCTTATTATGCCAATAAAGTGTGCGCAAACGCCAAGACCTGAAGTGGGCAAACTAGCAAATGGTGGTGTAAAAATCAGAACAACAATTCTAACACAATATGGTTCCCGCTGTTTTGCTGCTTGGACCCCTAAATACTGTGATGAAACTAATTTACAGTTGTTAAAGAAATAGGTGCATGCAAAAACATAGCAGTAGCAAAAATAGTCAAATCCTACTTTTTTTTTCTGTTCCCCCGATGCTTTTATGATTCCAGGATCAGACTTCCAGGATTTGCCAAAGTTATAGAACAATGCCAGGCTGTTTATCAGAAATGGGACATGGACAGTGACAAATGGTAGATGTTCAGTGATGTTAAGGAAGACAGTGAAATAAAGTGCTCCAATTGTTACCTGTAGAGATCAGAGTTAACCCTGACAGAAATCTGGTTTCTAGTAATTAACAGGATAATTATTCTGCAATGGTAGAAATGACAGACATGCATTGAACAGACATGCAATGGACAGACACAAATGCAGGCAAAATACTAGATGTTTAAATGCTTAAAGGCAATGTTCCCATGGCTCTATATTGTAGCTGAAGGGTAGTGACTGACAGCATTTCCATTATCCGGTAATTGCCGGACTCCAATTGCTGGTAGTCAAAATGTAAACATCTCCAGTCAAAATGCCCGGTCCAAAAAAACGTACTCACAATTTGAATTGTATTAAATAAATCATTACATTTTCACCTACCTTATGACAAGGTTTGTGTATTCAAAATGAAAACTATTAGCAAACATTGGTTTAATTAAGCCTACTTTAAGAGATCTGAAGAGAACAGACTTAATAAGCAAACATTATACCGTTATTTCCCGGCTATTAACCTCAGTTATTACATTGATTTTGCAAACTGTCAGCAGCTCTGTGGCTAATATTCAGATGCGGCCTATACACGGGGTTACATTTTGTTATCTATTTTTATTATTTTAAAGGTAATCCGGCAAACATGATTATACATCCAAAACTATAATTTTTTGTTATGGCAGTATGGCAATCTGACAACAGAACAGTAAACAAACCATGTAGATGAACCAAAAGATAGATGTATTAACAGTCTCTTAATAAACCTAGCCTACTTTATTTATGAATTAAAAAATTCGATATGCATGTAATTTTGGCATTTTCTAACATCATTTAAAAAGAATTCCAACTTTAAGCTATGTCCAATAAACATGTCAGTCTATTTCGCGCATTCTCTGTCTGGTATGGTCTGGTAGGCTACAGTAAATGCTTGCGAAACGCGATTAAAAAAATGTGTAACTTAATGACAATCCGCCGTGCCGCCACCTCAAAAGTTAATATATTATATCCGATTTTATCTCGGAGACGGCCGGTGTCATGTCCAAAAGTGACTTGCTGAAA
This sequence comes from Forbesichthys papilliferus, assembly GCA_025399855.1. Classification (NCBI taxonomy): domain Eukaryota; kingdom Metazoa; phylum Chordata; class Actinopteri; order Percopsiformes; family Amblyopsidae; genus Forbesichthys; species Forbesichthys papilliferus. Next base: position 9,647 of record JAODOY010001580.1, read on the forward strand.
AAAGGGTTCACGGTATGTAACAGTGCATTTTATGGTTATATTCCCAAATGTTTTCCTTGTAAAAATGAATGGATTAGTTATAATCTAGGGCACAAAAAAGATGAAATACTAGGCTAAAAATTAAGGATAATTTACAATTTTTTTTTATAGGCGGCCTATATAAACCATCATGTTAATCTAACTATCAGTATCCTATATTTTCTTAATATCTATGCTAATCAAGGATATTTGACATAGCAAACAAACAATTTACCCATTATAAATGTATAGACAATATACTGTAGTCCAACTAACACAATGGTTTATTGGTTGCCTAAATATTGATATTTTTAAATTATCGTTAATTTATAGTATTTCACCTCCTCTGTGCTTTAAATTATAATTAATACATTCATTTTTACCAGTAAAAAATGTGAGAATATAACTGCACTTATATTCAAAATGCACTTTTTCGTTAGTCCAGGTCATGTCCAACAGTCTTGCTGCGGCTTCGGATCGGTGAGAGTATAGGCTACAGTCTGTGCGGTAACAGGCTACAACATTAAATGAAATCCAATGAAAGCTGTCTACGCCGTTATATTTTCTTTTCTTTAGAATGATGCTGAGTAGTGACCGCACGGTGCACGTTGAGCGAAGATAAATACACAACAAGTCTTGGTGCTCTCTCGGGGATTTACATTTTGGCGTCGCGTTTCAAAGTCTGTACAAAACTTGTGCAGGAATGAGATTGTGTATCGCTGGTTCTGGAATATGCGCTTGTGATCTGATAATGCATGCAATATTCCATATTGCCAGTGTCATGACAAAAAGTGATTGCCAGATAGAAACCCTTCTTCGGTGGGGGCGAAATTCCCACGAGGGGGCTTTGGTGTTTGCAAGACATTATGCAGCTTCTGCAAATGTACACTGGCTGAAGCACGCACAGCGAGTAGCCTACGTACGGAGACCCCTCGGATGCGCATTTATGTGAGAGGTGCATACTGGGGAAATAACAGTGAGATTGAAAGTTTCTGGTTTTCTGGTTTGAGTTCAATACATTTTGTATCTCAAAGCTGTCGAGTAACTGATTTCAGGAAACCATGGACTTAATTTCTGCTTATGATAAGGAGACGACGCGCTATCCGGGTACACCACTGACACATTTGCGATAATGACTGAATTTGAGGGAGATTCATACAGAACTGCATTTTATGCTACACCACACTACTGGCGTGGACGAACAGCTGTTCCCGACTAAAGCAAAGTTCCTGTAGCATTAGCTTAAGTTGTCTAACATGCCAAGTCTTTGCTTTCATGAATAGCCTATATTTGCGTGTTCATAAAGCCCATTTAGACCATAATTATAAAACTAGAGCATCAAAACACAGACAATTAAACAAACATATTTTAGAAGACAATTAATACAATGACAGTACATTTTGGAAGTAGAAACAGTATCTAGGCGCACAGCTACATTTTAGGTATAGAGATTCTTGGCAGTTCTAGTGTTAAGGCATAACATTAATAAACGTGATCATTTTAAGATAATTTCTTTTTGGCACATAAATGTCCTATAATGTATCTTATTCTAAAGACGACCAAAATATAAATAAAAATGCTGTTGTAGATTAATGTTACATAACACAAATAATAGTATAGTACCATAATTCTCAAAAAAGATCAAATTCAAGAATGGTGGCACTCAGTTCCCATGAATCCCATTAGAGGCTTGAGAAAATAGATAATTTAAAGCTTGACAAGAATAAAATATCTTCGATAATCATTGTAACAAAGAACACATTAAATACAAAATAAATGGATATCATTCCAGAACCAGTAAAACCAAGTGGAATACATCCAGAATTTGGTTGCCAGATAGATTCCCAGGGGCAGAGCACTGTGCATGGAATGGTCAAAGAAGGCCCTGCGGGAAGAAAGACATTAACAAGGGTTACTGCATTTTCATCTTTTCTCATCATAATCACATTGCCCTAAAAAAACATGATTGTTCCAAAAGAAAACAATGAAATATACTGTATGTTGTATGACAACTTACAGTATATTTTCCATTTATATGTTGTACCATGCAAACTCTAGCATGTTTAGAACAAACAGAACATTTCAAAAATTAAAACATTATTGCCACCTGTTGTTAAGAAATGAAATATCTATATAATATATATCCAATTGTGTGAATCGCATACATTTGGAAGGGGGAAAAATAGAAGTATGACTTGGAAGGGGTAAAAATAAAAGTGATTATGACAACACAGGAGTAAAGTCAAATAGTCCTCATTTCTTAAATGTTTATGGAGTCCACGTACTTTGAGAGAAACTGGACAACCACCCAGACTCCGGCGTACATGACACCCTTGACTAGCCAGGAGTCTAGTTCCAGGTCAGCGATAAACCCAACCAACCAGATGACTAAGAAAGGGGTCCCCAGCATCACCTTTTGCCTGAACTCCTATAAATTGAAATGAGAATAATTTAAAATAAATTACAGAGGGACATTTTTTTTGATTCCCTGCTGCTTTTGTTTGCCAAACCGACAAATAAATAAATTAGTGTTAATTTTAATGGTAGGTTTATTTGAACAGTGATAGACAGAATATCAACCAAAACAATCTAGAAAAACTAATGTCAAACATTATTATATATTTTTTTATCTTAATGAGTGAAATAAGAATTCGACCCCGCTGCAAAACATGACTTTATACTTGGTGGCAAAACTCTTGTTGGCAATCACAGAGGTCAGACAGTTCTTGTAGTTGGCCACCAAGTTTGCACCCATCTCAGGTAAGATTTTGTCACACTACTCTTTGCAGATCTTCCCAAGTCATTAAGGCTTCGGGGCTAACGTTTGGCAACTCGAACCTTCAGCTCCCTACACAGATTTTCTATGGGAAGAAAAGCCACTCCAGAATGTTAATGTGCTTCTTATTGAGCCACTCCGTTGTTGCCTTGGCCGTGTGTTTTGGGTCATTGTCATGCTGAAATACCTTTTTAACACCCTGGCTGAAGGAAGCATACTACTACTATTGGCTACACTGCACTAAAACGGACTCCTCCAGTTAGCTGTGAAGCTAGGGTTTGTGTAGCGTG
>JAODOY010001581.1:0-12730 GCA_025399855.1 Forbesichthys papilliferus
GCGTGCGTGTGTGTGTGTGTGTGTGTGGGGGGGGGGGGGGTTGGGGAGGTTCTCCAAGTCTTATCTATATGTCTGTGTGTGTCTGTGTGCATCTGTAATCAGCTGAGACAAAGCCATAACGCCTTTCAGACAAATCTCAGTGATTATCATGTACTCGTGCAGCTCTTTGCTGGGACAAGATGAATGGTGGAGCCCTTTAATCAGACAGACTTTATGCAGTCACAGTGGTCTGTGGAAGCTTGCGTTTGTAATGGATGTTTTGAGGGTATTGTAACCATACCCACCTCATGCATTCTTTTATTACATAATAAATGCAAAGCAGCAACCTTGCTCATTTTAAATATAGTTTGAGCTACAAACTAAAATGGGATTGGATTGTTCCAATGCTCATGTGAAGTTTACTTTGTCTGAAGCTAAAGTTGAATATGTAACTCTGTCATCAGTGCGTGCTTCACATTGATGTTGTATTTTTGTGTGACCCATTTTGTAAAGCAACATGCACCGTAGTTATTGTAATGCAGTATTGATTTCATTAAAACCTCTGGCAGGCTATTGGCGGTTGCTATAGTGTCATGGGCCCAAAAGGTGAGATGCACTATGGCAAAGCAGATTTGTTGGCTGTCACTAGATACTTGCGCAAACAGACCTAAATGTGTCAAAGAGAAAAATGCTATGAAAGATCAAACGTCTTCAAGGAGAAAACTGGAGAATAATTCCTTCAGTCAACATGGCCTCTGGGTCTTAAACCTATTTTCTAATAAAAAGTCTTTAATGGTCCTGAAATGATATTGTATGACAAAAAAAAAATCTTGTTTTCACATAATGTCACAAGATATGCTCAATCTTGTCAGCAGATTTCTACACAGTTTGCCATTATTCTCCAATGTCTTAATTCGGCTGCCAGAACACAGACAACCTGCCATCAAATGTGTTTAACCCGTCATGGAAACATGAAATATAAAAATAAATACATTTAAAGAGATAACAAAATTCCCCGGATTACTCTTTTCATAGACTCTTCCACATTCTTTCTCAATACGCCTGGGCCTCACGTTTGTGCTCAGCTGTTACTACATTCTGAACCTGAAGCCTCTCCTTTGCGTGTCAAACATAACTCTAATTCGCTGTGATCAGTAACCCCCCCCCCCACTCCACACACCCTCTTTACTGAGCTCCCCAGGGGCTGCTGCCCGCTGCCTATAGTCTGTCAGGGAGAGGCTGGTGGAGCAAGGGATATTTTTGTTGGATGGGAGCATGCAATGAGGGGCAGATTTGGATATTGGTCACCCAGTAGGGTGCTGTGTCACGCAAAGACGAATGCCAAAATGAACACACACTGGACAAAATGTGGTCTGCATCAGACTTTGCTCCGTTACACAACCGGTGCTACCCTGCATTTTTTGTTTTTGTAATAGCCTTGCAATAACTGGTTGATCGTTTTCAGTTAAAGACACAAATAAAGTATTGAATTAACTTAAAAATAAAATATCTTATAGCCTAGTCAGATCCACACGTATACAAATAAGGGAGGAAAGTCTTAAGCAAGCTTGTATTGGTTGACTTATCTTTAAAGCATTTTTAAATGAAGAGAAATAACTATTACATACTCAAATGGTAAAACTTGTCTAATGCCTTTCACTGTTGATATTTGAACAAATAATTACACATACATTGTCAGTAGTGATTAGTCAGCACAGCGACCATAGCAGGAAGTATATGGTGGGCTAGACGTTGACATGGGTCATCGTGGTGGTGGGCTGCTGATAGGCATGACTGGTTCGCAGCTGGTGTGTTGGGGAAACACAAGAAACGGTTGGAGGCTGCCTGCCAATGAGGGGTTGGTCCTGCACTGACAGTCCAGTGGGGGTGGGGGCCTGCCGCCATGACAACTGATGGAAGAGGAAGTAAACAGATGTCCACAAGCTTGCAAAGAAGGGCCCAAATGCAATAGAGCAGAATGAGAGACAGGTGGATGCAGTCGTTTTTGATAGGTCAGGAGGGGAATTCTGGCTAAATTACAAAATTAGATATACATAGACAAACATTTTACATTAAGTCCCCTTTAAACAAGTTTAAAGTAGTTAGCCTACTTAATGAGGTTTCCTGTGCAAGCCAGGATGGCTCTGCAGGTACAGAGGCCTACATATCTGTTGCATAGCCTTGGGCAGGGTGTTGTACATGTGAAGCTCACGGACAGGACACTAGTGCAGGGCCTTAATCTATTTGTCAATCTTGTGATGCTCACATCAGATAAGCTTTATGTTGCAATTCAGCCAGAGCTCAAATGTACAGACTCAGTGTCTGTAAATTTGATTTATAGATATATGGTCTATGTCTACATGGTATATGTCTAGATTCATTGACGAACCATCAAGGAAATAAGCTCCATGAAAACATTTATATCGGCACAATGCAACTGATATGATTATGTAATCAGATAGCATTCTCAACTGCACAAACCATCATAGTACAATTTGAGCAGACGATGAAAATGGCTCCCCCAGTTTAGCATGCTGCATTCAGTTATCTTTTCTCAACTCAGCATACATACAGTATGTTACTTGATAGGTAGAGCTGAAATTGGGGATATATTGGGGCATAACCCAGTTTCCAAACGTTCTCTCTTATCTTTTTTTAAGGGGAAAGCAGGTGGCAGAATGATTAAGCAATTTGCACGATAGCCTTTCTGGACTGTAACTGTCTCTGACCTATCCTGCCAATCAAATAGCCAATGAAGTTACGGCTTGTAAGAAAAGTGACATTCCAACAGAAACATGATGTGTTTAGCAATAAGGAAGAGGCAGCCGGTCCAAAATGACACTTGGAAAATGGAATGATATTGGAACTTTAAGTTGTGTGTTCTGTTTCACTTCTACACTGCAGAGCAGTTTGCAGATGCACTCAAGTAACGTGACTTTAATACCCTGACCAGCTGCAAAATTCTGAGTGGAGGAAGATGTGCTCACCCATCCTTCAACAGCTTCTTCAGAGGAGACCTTGAGCTGGTCTTACTGTAATGATAAAGATGAATGAGGAACACTCCCACATTGTGCTGCAACATGGGAAGCCTTCACCCACAGTTCATTACCGAGCTCTGAGCTCAAACAGAAAGGCCGCTCTTGCTTTGCCTACTGTAGGGTGAAACAGAATAGTGAAATTCATTGTATATTTTTACAGTAACATTGTTACTGTAATGTATAATTCATTAAGTTATTATTTCAGCCAGTTGATTACATGATTTGATGATTTCAGCCCTTTGAGATCCATTAAATAATTCTAAAATATAATTAGATTAAGGAATGAAAAATAAACTTGACATCTGCATACTCCATCTATCTATCCATCCATCTCACCCATCCATTCTCATCCATTTATCTGGAGTCGGGTAAGGGACATCTGCATACTGCCATTCTTAAAGCCTTTCCATTGGTGATTATATCTTCTGATGTAATAGGTGCAATATTCTCTAAGACATTATCTGCATCAACCAACTTGATCGCTAGCCAGTTACTGTGTCACTTTATCTAAACCACAACAACTGTAGCTTTAAATGATGGTTGTAAAAGGATATGATGTCATACGGAGAGACTGTCCTGGCTAGAATAAGGCATGACATCACCCCTCTGTAGAGCCAACTACTGGCAATGTGATCAGACAGGAAAGTGGTGTGTTTTTTATTTGAAAGAAAGGGAATCGCTGGAGAGACCAGAGGTAACAGTGGCATTATGACATAGCCTCACTGAGTCTAATATCATCTCATTCATGTTTAGAGTATAGCCTTTAGAGGCTTATTCTCAAACCCTTCTAACACACAAACACATGAGAAACAATGGAATACGTCATGCCCTTACTAGCACAAAAACTTCCTCTCTATATAGCACTCTATATCTTGATCATCATTGTGTGTGTGTGTGTGCGTGTGCGTGTGTGTGCGTGTGTGCATGCCACACTCCTTCTGACATCTTCTTACCTCAGGTCATTTTTCTTAAATGCTTTTACCAAACATGTAATTGTAGCCTGCAGGCAAAAACACCACATTTCCCAGTACATTATGCATGCATTAGTTCCATTTAATCATCCGTACCGGAAATCCACATCTGATCATTGCCGAACATGCTGATCTTTGTGTTATTGCGCAAGGGAGATTGAATTGGGAATTAATTGAAACATCATATAGGAGGTAGTTGGGTGGGTGGGCAGGATGTGAGGTTTTTTATTATATATATATTTTTTGTGTGTGTGTGGGGGGGGTTGTAAAGACATGACCTGGATGTCCTCCATGGTGTCTCAAATCACATCGTGGGGAGTTACTATTGTGTGGAGTCTCAAGTTGCCTAGTCTACTTTGCAGATTTTCTAATGAGGGGCTTTTGGACGGGCATGACAGAACACACTGGCTGTTCTCTCAGGGGAACAGGGGCATTTAAAGGAAATGGGCATTACCGTGTCCTTGGATGAGCCTAATACTAGACTCCCCCTCCTTATGAAGATGCTCTGCTGGCAGCCTGGCAATGCCATTTAGACTGAGATGCTCATTATGTCGCACACACTGAAAACCTCTAATCTAGGCACAAGGAAATAATAGGAGGGTATAGAGCCAAAATGGGAGCCCAGGAGCAAGAGAGCGTTGGTCTTGTGTCCTTAAATCTACAGGGTAGAACTTCTGATAAAATGCATGTTTTACATTTCATATTCAATATGTATGTATGTTTGCCTTTATATTTGGAAAAGGTTGTTTACAATTTACTTAGCATTTGAATATAATAATATAATTGGCACCTAATGAAGAAGAAGCTAGCTAGCTCTCACTGGTTATATTCCCTTGTTTTGTTCTTTGTTGCATATATGTTTTATTGTACTAAAGTGTAAATACATTCATTTCAAAAGTGAATCTCCTGTTCCCTAATGTAAGAGTGGAAATGTGAGTGTGTGTGTGTGTGTGTGTGTGTGTGTGTGTGTGTGTGTGTGTGTGTGCATGTGTGTGTGTGTGTGCGTGTATAGGTGCAATTTATGTATGTGTCTGTATGCCTTTACATATGTCTTTTATATATTAACTGTAGAAAATGAAGTTTATACAAGTGCAATCATCTTGTGTAGATGGAAGTGTTTTATACAAGATACAAGAACGAGTAAACAGCCTGTTTCAGAATGATCCAATCCCATTATTTTTTGCAGAAAACAATCCACTCAATAACAAACCACAGGAGAGCAGAGGCAGACATCTCCTAGTGATCTCCAATGTGGCCTCCAACCAATGGGCCTCCTCCTCCTCAGTCAGGGCCCTTTGGTTTCCCTGCAGGTTTGAAGGAGGCAGCCAGGCCAGCCAGGGGCGTGGCAAAACCCTTCTATGACCAACCTCCATGATCATTTTTCTTGTTTTGTTTTTTCCTGACTCATTCACTAATAATACATCAATCCTAAAAACATGACAATGACAAAACAAACAAAAAAGTTGTGTGGGTTTATGGTAAGTAAACAAAGCTGCAAGAAATATTGTGAAGTATCCTGTTTTGAGATTGGAGCACTTCTGCCACCTGCTGGAATTATTAGTTATTGCATTATTAATTTAATTGCATAAACATGTTTGTATATATTTTTTAGATTCATTATCTATCCACATTCCTTCACAAAAATGTGCAGTTATACAGATCTGGGTACTTAAATATTAGTTACTAGTTTCCCCTCTTTTTGAATAGCCTAAGCTACAGACTTGTTACATTGGTCATGATCACTTTACATTAACGTTACTTTGTAGCCTATGTTATATAAAATGTTTCTCTTCTTAAAAAACGGTTCTGTTTGACAGGCAACTTTATGCTAAATCACAAGGAGCTACTTTGTCAAGAAAGCTGTCAAATGTAGAACTACATTTTCCTTTTTTGTATTTCCTGCCTTCAAAGTAAGAGCATTTCTTGAAATCGTTTTAAAGGCTTTTTACAATAAGAAACGCTACGTACCAATGTCAAGGACATGGGATATTATTATTTTAATTAATTTACAGTTTTTAAAGGCCTGGTAATTTTCATTTGTTATTATAATTTATAAATAATTGTCTGTGGTTTACTGTTACTTTGCACATTGTTTGCCGTGTCAAACCGGAAACTACTCATTTATTATCTACTACTTGATTCTAAGTGATGCGCGTATTGGTATGGTGAAAATACCTCTACACTTGGATCTGAACACGGCGATTTAAACATAACGGTCTCCGTCATCTTAGTATGAGAACATGTCTGTAAATGAAATGTATGTTTTCCGACCCTTCAAGTTGATCGCTTTGCTTTGTGTATTTCTCGCGCTGTGTTTGGACATCGTCGCACTCCTGAGCCCAGCTTGGGTAACAGCGGAGCATTTCTCTTTGTCCCTATGGGAATCGTGCACTAAATCTGCGGCGCGACATTTGACAGACAAACCTGAATGGAGTTGCTTTTCCACATTTACATCAGGTGGGGCTCTTTTTCTTTTAAAATGTAATCGTAATTAATTTTCTAACCCCGTTTTATGGGTCAATGATGTAACCTAACCCTCTTAAATGGCAAGACAAGTGTCATGGGTTCTCTCAAGCTACTGGCCTTTGTATTTCTGTATAACCTAATGTTGAGATATTACTATTTACGAGTGTATTGTTTAGGCCTATTAGTTGGAGAATATTGCTTAGAAGAACCTGCAAGGTTGCCTGATATAAAGTGGACTCATATTGACTGAGCAATCCATGGACAGCTATCAGCATCTAGGAATTCGCTGTTGTGACCTTGGTCAGTCAGTGTTCCTGCTGCTTCTATTTGCAGAAAGTTTACATCAAAACTGTCAAACTTTAACCCAGTAGGTCAGATACTTATTCTGGTGCCAGAAACTGAGTATAGCTTTTAAAACTGGTAAATTAATGGTTTCCTTTTCCCTCTAACACATAGGGACTATGTAACTTGACAACTAGCCCGTCATATTCGTATCTTGTTGGTTAACCAAAACAAATAGGATATATATGCCTAGTGCAGAAACCACATACTGCTTTTCAAAAGACTGACCAGACACCTGCCAACTACTGTCTCACGCACACGCACACGCGCGCACGCACACACACACACACACACACACACACACACACCGGCACAGAGCGAGGAAAGAAAGAGTGACTGGATGTGATTGATGGCTCAGTGATGTTGTGGAATGTGTATGGCTGAATAGGGGGCGGGGCTACTAGGAGAGCTAGAATCCACAGTGGATGGGCGTGTTGAGGTGAAAGGGGCACCTAACCCGAAAACGCAGCAGATTTATTTTGCACATTGTCACGCACTAAAGCAACAGCATCACTGTTGCGTTAGTTCTCTTGGCGTTACCTTTTGGACGTATTCCGATGGCATCTGAAAAATTAGTTGATAATATCATGCTCTTTCATTTGTGTGATTAAACTGCACATTTTAGAGTGGCCATTTATTGTGACCAATCCCAGGCACATGTGCATCCTAAAACCTCATAATAGCCTACTGTTCTATGCAACAGACATTGTTCACACATGTGTGCCTTTTTTGTTGTTTCCTGATTACAGATTTTACTTCGATTGAGGAAAGCAAAAATAAAAATGTTATTATATAGTTATTAAGATGACACAAACAACATTGTTCATTGAATACATATTTTTGTTTATAATTCATGTCATGCCAAAACAAAGAATAAACATATAACCTACAATCAATATCACTATTTCACACATTACGACAATATGAAAACTGCAGTACACTGTAGCATTGAATAGCTTTACGTTCAAAATAATTGATGTTCTCCTCTCATGCTCCCAAAGTGCTTTGTACATTCCCACATTGCACCGTGGGACATAACCTAACTTTTGTGTCATGTTTGCCAACACAGCGGTTCAATTCAATCCAGCAGAACAGTCCTCTGAATGAAGCGTTTGTCAGTCCCCTGTAACCTGTAAGTGTGTGCGTGTGTGCGTGCGTGCGCATGTGTCCTGCAGACTGGCAGATTGCCACCCTGGTGTTGTTGCTGGCTGGTACCGTGGTAACCCTGGTGGCCTTTCTATTTGCCCTCATATCCTTATGTGTAGGCACGCAGAAGAAGCACTATCGCACAGTGGCTGTGTTCCTCTTCACTGCAGGTGAGTGTCGCCCTATTCTCCTTATCTCACCCTATTCTCCTTATCTCACTCTATTCTCCTTATCTCACCCTATTCCCCGTATCTCACCCTATTCTCATTATCTCACTCTATTCTCCATATATCACCCTATTCCCCCTTTCTCACCCTATTCCCCCTTTCTCACCCTATTCCCCCTTTCTCACTCTATTCTCCTTATCTCACCCTATTCTCCTTATCTCACCCTATTCTCATTATCTCACTCTATTCCCCTTATCTCACTCTATTCCCCTTATCTCACTCTATTCTCCTTATCTCACTCTATTCTCCGTATCTCACTCTATTCTCCGTATCTCACTCTATTCCCCTTATCTCACCCTATTCCCCCTTTCTCACCCTATTCTCCGTATCTCACTCTATTCCCCTTATCTCACCCTATTCCCCCTTTCTCACTCTATTCTCCTTATCTTACTTCATCTTCTGTTTGTATTGTACACTGATTTGATTAAAGCATTTGATATCACCTTTCTACATTATTTCATCATTATTTAATAGAAACACCATGGACATATGTCAGATATCAGTGAGTGAAATGCTCTGGGTTGATATCTGTGGGGGTCGGTGTCAGACAGGTCAAAACCGACCAGCCTATTAATAGTGTCCATTTTAGTCTTTGGAATTTTGCATAGATTTCTAGCAATTTTCCCAGCTATGCTGTATATTATTTTAAGCCCCAGAATGCATTTAACCAGTAACAACATGGTGAAGATATTATGTGAATTTTGGACTCTTCTGAAACCCAATCAAAAAGTAAAACTTTAGCTGATAAATAAATTAGGCAGTGAATTAAAACTAGAATAAACTAAGTATCCAAAATAATCACACTTATGACACATAGTCCATAAAATCTGGATAGATAACTCAAAAGGAATGAAATTACTAATTTGTCAATATGCCAGACATCATTTAGATGTTTCAGCAATTCAATTTCATAGTGATGAGATTCATATTTTTAGAATGAAACGTTTATCTTCTGTTGGTCTGTACATTCCTCATACATGTGTAAATACAGTATATGGCCCAGGTGTGATGTCCACAAGAACTTCATTACACACAAGTTTTATTACATATAACAACATTCTGCTGTCCACATTAACAATGGTGTTCTGTTGAGCTCACTCTTTAGAGTCCAAAACAGCTGGTCTCTGTGCCAAGACAAAGCAACCGCAGACCTTGCACTGTTACCAATATGGCAAGGTCACTGGAATAAAGACAAACTTCTCCCACAGACACTATGCAAATCTATTTTACTTGCTGTCTGAAAAAACTAGTTTTTGTTTGTGGCAGACGTGGTGTATGATGAGAGCTTTTCTATCCAAGAAAGGCATAATTAAAATATATATTTGAACACTGTAAAGTATAAGTCATATTTCATTAATGTAATTGCGGAGGAAAGACCAACATGGTCGCACTGCCACATTATGTCCTAGCACAGTAGCTAGTCTCAATAGTGTCTAAAGTGTAAAAGCAGATTAAATTACACTCTTTTTGGATTTAGTTCAGGCTAAACATGCCTATAGGATGTTGCCCAATTCAATACCCTCCAGGAGTGTTAGTTTACAATCACAGATTGTTACTCCTCTGTAAATGTACATATCGTGTCAGCAAACAGGACACAGAACTTAGTCAGTGCATTAGTCACAGGAGACCAATGTGTGCTTGGCCAGGCTTTAGTGGACTTAATGACTGTGGCTTTGCCTGTTAGTCATTTACTGAAGGAAGGGGGAAGGTGGGACATTTTATCGCTTTCTTTCCTTGTGCTTAATTGTTTTTAAGGGTCTTGAGAGAAAACGGGCTCTAAACATTACAAGGGACCTCAGACACACTGTTTTAAGGGTGGATTTGTTTGTCAAAATGCCCCTAAGTCTGCCTCTGTGGCTGAAAGAATGGAATTTATTTGCTGGGCCAAAAATATGACCTCAGCAGCCAGTCAGCACAGTCCAGCAATACAGTCACATTCTTTGAGTGGAATTCTCCCTCTGCAAACTTCATTGCCTTTTTCTCTAGAAAGGAAAGGCAGAGTCAGAGTAAGTTAACACAAAGTTCTTTCTCATATATTTACCCGGTGAAAAGTAATAGCCACTGGTGTTTGAATAAACCACAGTGTGCCTGGGATTTCACACAAACACCCACACTGCCGCCATCACATTCACCACTGGAATTTAATGTTTTTGAATGAATTCAAGAGTAAAAACATTTTCTGTGCAGTATATGGACGTGTGGAAGTCATTGTGTTTCTGTGGGTTACACTGAGGATATCATTGTATTCAAAATGTATTAATTGGAGACTGTTCGTTTCAAGGAATACAAAAAGGTTATGTCTCACTGATAAAAATCCTTGATTTGACACATAATTTCCCCAAACCGTTTGCAGTTGTATCTCAGTAAAAAAGTTAATATTGTGATATGGAAAACAGAATGATGCACTTCCCAGCCACGTAAGAATAGTTAATTCTATTTTTAAACCAGTAATTTACTAATGGCAGCAAAATTTGTATTTTTTTCCTATCATGCCATTGAAGTGGGCTTCTCTTAGCACATGGAACATTTGTGTGGATCAGTTCCCCACAAGATCTGATCAGATAATGCATTACTAAAGCCAGCAGTAACACTGGCTCTATAGAAATATTTAGGTATATTGTGTAGTTTTATTATTTTAATTGTATTACTCACTTTAGCTTTTGTACTTTGGCAGTTTTAAAATAGGCATGAAGGTGTATATTGTGTTTTTGTGTGAAATGGAATGGAGCTTGTTTTATTTAGACTGGTTTTGATCTCTGTGGTTGTAGTGGTCATTCAGGCCTGTGCTCTGGTCCTCTACCCGATCAAGTTCATTGACGGAACAGTTCTGCAGACCTACCACGAGTTCAACTGGGGCTACGGCCTAGGCTGGGGTGCCACCATCTTCATGCTAGGCGGAGGGGTCCTCTTCTGCCTGCAAACGGACATATATGAGGACGCAATGTACTGAGTCTGTCCTCAAAACAGCATCCCTTCCAACACACACAAATCCCCCTAGTGGCAAATGTGCCACTTGCTCATAGTCACTGCTGTCATCCTGAGCACACAATATCCCTCCATCCCCTCACCTCACATTATTCTTAGACTGAAGAAGACCTATTCTATGCTAGGGCAGTGTGGATAAGAGCCGTCTCTACCAATGCGACAGGTGGTGGGTATCTCCACTATGCCTTTGTCAGGGTGAGAGGTCATGATGAAGCACATAGCCCTGCTCAACTCAGACAGAACTGTTTAGGGTTTATTTGTTTAGGTTTTTCTTACCCAGAGGAGAATTTAATTATTGCAATATCTTAATTTTTGATGTTTTTTAATGTATTGACAATACAATTTCTTACTTGTTTCTACATATTTTGAATGAACATTATACATTATCCTAATGTATTTTGAAGTGACTTTGCATCTGCTGTATATTATTAGGTTATTAATTTGTTTTATGTCAATTGTACCTACAAAAATGTAAATAACTAGTTTGTGTGGCCAACTGCAGTTGTTTGTCACAGCAAAGCATGTAAATGTGTACAAAACATTTCTACAGGGAGTACATTTCTGAATAAACTATTGTAAAACACAATATTAGTTAGTGAGTGTAAACTGGCAAATATTGTGAAATCCTTGAAAGTGTTTGTCTGTGCTTGTTCAGATAAGTAGCTTTGCTAATCACAGTTTTAGCGTCAAAAGCAAATCAGTATATAGATAACGTTTTCAGTAGCCAGCAGCCACATGCAGTATGTCCTATTCATTTACTTTGCAGTGCAGTTTCATAGCCTAGTGTCACTTCTGACTTATCTCGTCTTCTCCTGGACAACAATGTATGGCAAAATGTTCAGATACAATATAAACATCCCATTTTCTATATTAAATGCACCACAGCAGAGAAAAGTTTTATATAAAATCTTTACATAAAGGATATCATATACATGATGTAGTGTAATGCCAACCTGTGTTTTCCCTCTGTGAATATCACTTGTGTGTGAGAGCGTGGTATTGGCAGTACTTGTCTTATTATAGACTAGGAGTGACCTCTCGGGAATCTGTGGATTGCACCTTAGTAGTTAGACTATGAGACATTTCCGGTGTATGGGTGAGAAGCAGAATACATAATTTTGCTAAACTGTTATCTCCAACTTGACATTTCTGACTATATTATGCTATGAGAACAAACACTGTATTTTTACGAGGATAATCTACATCCAGAAGAAAAAAAAAAAGGTGGTATTGTGTATTTAAAACAATAATTTACAGGGATATATTATCAAATGTAGGCCTACTGATTTATGATTTGGTGGTAAATGTCCTTTTCTTAAATAAAATAATTAGGAAAAGAAATGTATTGAAACACTTTGTTTTTGTTTGTTCTGTGTTGATTTATTATTTCAGGTATACTACAGTAGCGTAGGTTAGATAGCTTTGTTTACCATGCAGTCCTACAATTAAAACTGAAGAAATCTGGCACATGCATTTGAGACATTTGACTCAACACAAACTTTTTACACTCTTCCCTTACTCCACCAAGTGGTAAAATTAGATATTACATGGTAAATAAATATTTAATAAAGCAAGT
>JAODOY010001582.1:2500-12729 GCA_025399855.1 Forbesichthys papilliferus
GACCTAAACAGGTATTCTACCTGGAGTCTTCTGGTACCTCCTCAACAAAACCAGATTCACACCTTGGGCATATTAGATCCTTAAAGCAAAGATCAAAGGCAGAAACCAAACATCAGGACATGAGAAACCAATCTCTGAAATAGCTAGGTCTATCTTTAAATCCAGACTGCTGGTCCACAAACTCTGTCATAACAAAATATTCGGGCATAATTCTGTCATTAGATTAGAAAAAATCATATCCAACAACACATGCGCTTGCCTTGAGTAGCCCTGCGTGCTATGCTACCGTGTTTCACACAGATGACAGTTGACTACCAGCGAGTGACAAAGTCAACAACCGTTTTCTAAATATGGCAACGACGCGAATAAATCGCGGATCACCAGATGCACCGTAGTGATTATTCTCCCAACGTGCCAATTTCCTATGTACACTCTTGTAGCCTATGTAGCCTATCATGTTTGTACCGATATAAAAGTAAGACTTTAATGACATTTAGACTGCAGCTTCTCGCCTAACAAGTTATTTAAAAATCAATCTCATTTGCCAATTTTAATGTTGAGACAGATCTTACAAACCATCATGTTATTGAACTAATCCGACCAGGAAATCACAACGGTAGTGACAATTAAAGCTATTAAAAGAAACTCACCGGGAGTCTGGGCTCTATTTCACATTTACAGCAGTGACAGAAAAACCGGTGTTGTGTTGTCGCCCCAGCCTCCGCCATCTTCACAGTAGGACAGTCACTGACGTCGGTATGGAAGTTCAGCTCATTAGAAGTTTTTGTTGCTGTTGTGCTAATCTTGAATGTAGCCTAGCCAACAAAAAATATTTAGCATTTAGCATTTATTTTGCATTTTATAAACGCTACAAGTGTGTATATCATGTACTGTCTCTCCTGTTGCCGAAAGAATTTCCCATCGGGGATAAAGATTTATTGACTTGATTGATGGCAACATGCATGAAAACAATCATGTTACAAATAGCTCCACAATAATAAAATAAAATAAAACAGACTAAGTTATAGGCTATTTTAATATGAAGTAAGTAATCAGTAATTATCACAATTTACAGTATGCATAGAAGAATATTTATTGTATAACTCTATGCCATGAGCATGTTTTTTTCCAGCAAGCAATTAACGTTGACCACGTTGAACATTTTTAAATATTGTAGCCTAGCCTAAACATATAGTTTAATACAATTTCTATTAGTTTAGATTACTAGGCTAAAATTATTTCATTTAGCCTATGTTAGTAGGCCTATTTAATTTAGGTTAACCTATGTCATCAGTAGGCTATTCTACATGCTTAGCCAAAACACCTTTAAAGAATTACCTTATGAAGCTGGAACTTTGACTGGTAATTGTATAAGATCATAGTACATAATATAACAATAAGCCTTTATTAAAGCCAAGACAGTGAACACAACATTCATAATTACAAATAACACAAACAAAAAAATAATATGAACAACATGTTGATAATTTTGAAGTTACAGTAGTATGTTACATTTTGGCAATAGTGTAATAGGCATTTTCGTTTGAAATAATAAATGAAGTTGTTAGTTCTCACAAAAAGTAGCATTGCTAAAATAAATTGAACCACCAGTTATGAATAAAATGTTGAAATGACAATAGTTTACTGTAAAAGCCCTACAGATAGTATCTAATGTTTTTTTCAATGAGGCAATCCCTTGTTGAAGGTAAACAATTATTTCAGAATACAACAAAATAAGTTAAAGTAATATGTAGGTAAAAGTAACATATGAAGTGATTTCATATATGAAAGCAAGTTAAAGAAATGGTTTTAACAGTAAATTAATAATTGGAACTGCATACATGCATTATTGTATGTATTTCATGTTACAAGCAAGATTTATAGAGTCAATTGTGTTTATTATGTTATTTTTCAATTATGATATACACTGCATTGACCTCGTAATTTAAAGCAAAAATGTAGTCTATACAGTTTTTATGGTTACATTATCAAACATCAGCTTGGTTTTATTCAGCTTCTGATATACAGAATATCTGGACATATTTGGATATACAAGGACACAAAATATTCAGTCCAATATTATTCATTATTATTTATCGGACAATACCATCTCAGCAACAGAGCACTGATGGTACGGGAACACGTGTTTTCCTCAAAATGTGTCCACTACGCTGCATACATTATGTCAATTCCAATTGGTGAATACTATTATAGTAGCTAATCTGCCCTGTACACCTTCAGAGAGAACACAATTCCAGCCCCCCCCTGATCCCATGAAAGCATCTTGTCTCGGGGCAGCCCGCATCCGCCCAGCCTGCCTCCGCCTCCACCCAGCTCCAGGTTCCATTCTACTGAGGTGCAGTGGTGAAGGCCCCCTGGGCAGCTGTGGTGGCAGCTGTGGTGGCAGCTTGGCGAACGGCTTGATTGGACATCACTCCGGTGGCAAACTCGGCCTGGGCCTTCTGGAAGCTGGCATCGGTCTGCCGGTACAGAGAATGGACCTGGAGAGGGGAACAGCGTCCGACACTGACAAACCGATCCTCCAATTCATCTTCATACTATCCTCGTCAAGGAGAGGAAGGGATACCGAGAAAATGATATCGAGGCTACTCTCCAGAGCGTATATTATCTGGTGACAGCTTCATGGTACAGTATCTCACAAAAGTGAGTACACTCCTCACATATTTGCAAATATGTGAGCATACCTTTTCATGTGACAACAATGAAGAAATGACACTTTTATGTGATTGTACAGCTTGTAGAACAGTGTAAATTTGCTGTCCCCTCAAAATAACACAACGCACAGCCATTAATGTCTATACCGCTGGCAACGAAAGTGAGTACACCCCTAAGTGAAAATGTCCATTTCTTCATTGCGAGATACTGTAGGTGGAGTGCTGGAGCACAATGGACACTACTGATCAGACAGAACAAGTGGAAATGGGGAACACAACCAGATCATTCTGCCAGCATTCCCTGTACCCAACTGATGAATCCTATGTGATCGTCACAGGTTTTATTGTGTTACCAATTATTGATAATTGGTATATTATCAATCACTCTGCTATGTCTGGAGTACAAACAGAAACTCATAGCATAATGTTATTCCAACATTATCTGGAAGATATTCATAACTTGTAATAACTGTTTAGAGTGCAAGCATGTATTAGGGGTGCATGTTGTGCCATAGTCAAGTTTATATAAAAAGGAACTCGTTTAATGTGTGCAGTGAGTTCCCCTAGTGGTTGATAAAAGCATTACAAAAACCAAAAACATTCTGGTTTGGAAGTCAGAAAGTGTGTGCCCCTCCTGCAGTGCTGAGTGACTCTCATTTCACTCCACCCCCCCCCACCCCCACCCCCCGCAGCTACGCGCACACCATGTTTTGGCCAGGTACGTATTAATGTAGCATATACAAACACTTCTCTGGCCAAATACACTTATTTAACCATTGACTAAAGATATGGTGTCAAGGTGGCTTATTGTCCCAGTTAAGGTAAAGGTGAACCTTCTGGAAATACATTAATTCAGAGATGACAATCCATACAAACACATCATCCTAAATATGATAATCTAATAATATAAAAAGGCCAGATGTATGTTCTGTAATACTTTACTGTGTAAAACAAATGTATTAGAAGTACCTTCTTCAGCATGACAACTCCCATGGCGGCTTGAGCAGTAAAGAGAACAGCATTGAGCAACATGATCGCCCCAACAGCAACGTTGATCTTCAGAGCACCCAGACTCACGATCCACCCGCTGGAGAAACAGTGAAAGAAATAGACATAGTGTTATGATCATGGAACTATATGTGAATAATGACACCTGAATGTGTCAACACTAGAAAGAGAAGCGTGTATGGAGCTTCTACCTGAAACCCCATCCTGGAATTCCAATGGTCATGATAACATAGACAGCCACTTGGACGAAGAAAACGAAGAAGAACGCGAAGAAGTTGAATGAGCTGTCACTCCTAAGGAATCCGATTAAATATTAGTTTCAAGAATCAAATATTACTTGTTTGCAAATGAACTATTACTTTGTGGTTGACAATGTTCTCAACTCTGTAATGGTGAATTCACAATAGCTTTGCAACACACATATGTATTTATCTAAATATCTCTCTATACCAACTAAGTGCCACTACACAGTGTACCAGCAAACCTAACATACTCAACCCAATCATAAGGGTTATCAGTTGTCCCCGTATAGCTAGTCAATGTTTCTTTGCACTCTAATTTGGGTGGATGCTTAACAATACACTCAACGTTTCAAACATACATGTCGATTATATAAAATTATAAAAAAAAGAAGAACATTTAGAGATGGTACGCACCTAAAGGCTTTGTACACAGGTCTGTACCAACACACAAAGGAGCAGGGGGTAAAGAGAATGGCCCAAAGGATGGCTAGGCCCAAACCAACCCCACCGGTAGAGTCCACACAGAACATGGCCAGGGAGGAGATGAGGTTAAAGAACAGAGTGCCGGTACTGACTACAGAACAGCAGAGAAAGATAAAAGGGGTAATTAAGAGTATATACACGATTAGAGAGCAAGTAATAACAGCTTCAGTCAATGAAGTAAACAGAAGTCCCACTTCCTTTCTCTCTATTGAGGGAGGGGGGGTTCTTAAAGACAGATGGAAAATGCTGATGATTGAACAATGGAATCCTAGTTCAATTTTCTTCCGTGAACTTGTAGCCGCATGTTTGGACTTGTTTGTGTTTGACTAAAAAGGTTATTAAGACTTGTCTTACTTAGACAATTATGTTGGGACATTTACTTGAGAAACAATAAATGTAGTTCTACTTGGCTCCACTTTTTTAATGGTTTAATATTTTTTAGATTTACTCAACGTGCAGAAATTACAGATTGAGAATGTAATCATGAAGGATGTTTAAACGCAGGCCACGCTTCTTCCTTTTAAAATGTACGTAAGTTAATGACCATGCGGATAGATTCTGTTCCATTTCATTTTCATTTTCACTTTTGATAGCACACAAATAATTTAGAGAATGAAAGAACAATGTGACGTTTGCAGAAACCCATGAAAAACAGGAATTCAGGTAATAGTTCACAAGTTATAGGCTCAGTTCCCCAGACATGTTAGAAAAAGCCTAGTCCAATACTAAGAATTTATTTCAGTGGAAATCTTAATGTCATTTTTATTTTAGTCTAGGACTAGACTTAATCCATGTCTAGTAAACTGGCTGATTTACTTACATTCTTAAACACACACACAGGCAGCACTTACACATCCAGAAGTAGTACATGATGGTTACAGTGCGCTGGAAATTCTGACTGATTTCTAGGTTGATATCCTGGTAAAAGCATGGACCCATCGGGCAGAATGAGGGCAATGGAGGCCAGTTATTTTGACGGGCTTAAAAAGGGAGAAAATAGGGACACAGTGGTGAATGATGCTGATGAGTTTATGGCACACATTGACTTTACCTAGTAGCCTATTAAATCAAAATAATAAATATATATGTATATTTGTTGTATGCATTTCATTGGTTACCTTTACCCATTACAACGGCATTATCTTACATGCCAGATAGTACACTACACACTACAGTAAAACAGACTTTATGGTAAACTCCACGATTGCATTATAGCCACTGGATTCTCAATTTCATACCCAGTTTAATGTTGACACGTGAATCACAACTGTCCAAAAAAGAACTGTTAAGGTATGCCAGCCACTCAACACTCAGAGGGGCATGCACTCTTTCAAACACAAGTGAAATCTCATACACAAACAGAACACTAATATTAGGGCGCCAGAGAGTCCTGTGTCCTTCACCAAAATCCTCAACAATAACCGTATATACCTAAACAGCCATAAGAGCGACACTCTTAAAAAGGCGGAGTCAGGGATGAAGGAGAAAGATTGTTGATATTTAAACTTGATCAAAGCAAAAACACTCTTCAATGACATAGGAATATGAATATGACAACAAGTGTCTTATCTTACAATCGCTGACTCCACCTATAAGACATAGACCACTAAAGCCAAGGTTATAGTGGTCATCTGTACTTACAGGCTCCAGGTCCAAGGCTGTGGGACTCCAGTTCTCTCTCTCTCCTCTCCAATTCACGGGCTTTTTTTTCCAATTCCTCTTGTTTTCTCAAAAGTTCTGCGGTGGTGGCATTCACTGCAGCTGTCTAAAGACATAAAGTAAAGCCATTTCAAACTCTATATCTGGATTTATATTGGTTGTAAAGTTTTGTTTGATCATTTTTTTAGATAACAATAATAATAATAATAATAATAATAATAATAATCTCTTTTCATTTAGTAATTTCTTACTTAAATGATATGTGATTTCAGAAACTAAATGGGTTTCAGTTTGTATTTGCTAGGAACTGTTCAGTTACACTTACTATTTAACGATTTGAGTGTTCAGAAAGTTAGAGAAAGTTCAAAGAAACGTTAAAGAAAGTTCAGCAAGAGTATAATTTGGGAGTTGCAAGCGGGAATTAAGAAGTTCTGTTTTGAGTGGATATTACGTGAAGAATTTCTAAAACCATCAAATCCACACTCTGCAATGGAATCAGTTAATTGTGTGTCCATGTTTGCCTGAAAATGTCTTGTCAATTTAAACTCTTAGGTGCTTTTATTGTCACAGAGATTTAGCTAAATTGATCCTCTGCATTTAACCCATCCCTCAAGGGAGCAGTAGGCAGCCACTCTGGAGCGACCGGGGACCAACTTCAGATTTAAGCCAGTGTAACTGGTCACAGTGGCACTGACTGGAGAGTGTAACTGGTCACAGTGGCACTGACTGGAGAGTGAACCCGATTTTGATAGTGGGGGAGCACACGGGACGACCGGGGTTCGAACCCAGGACCTGTCAGGCCACAGTGCTATCCACTGGGTCACATGCTGCCCCTCTTTACACAGTTTATAGTTTGGATGCCAGCCAATAGCCATTGCCCATTTAGCCAAGGACTATATTAATGGACTATATGTGTGCGGGTGGACTGTGTGCCCATACCTGTGAGCTATTATAGGAGCCATAGTTGCGTGGCTCTGTGGGTGTTGTCCTGCTGGGTGGGGTTTGTGCAGGAACAGCAGGACCAGGTGGGGAGGTGGCTTCATATGGAGGAGGAGGCTAGACATATTTGGTAAGTTAATATATACTACACAGAACTGTCATTAGTAACTACATTTGTCAACAGATATTCCTCTGTTCATGATGTACAGAAATTAACATTAAAAAATCACAAATGTACCCCAAGGCACATTCTTCTTCATAATGTGCATAACTACAATTTAGTGTAATACATTTAGTACGACATTTAGTACAATTTTTAACCTTAGCACAAAACTGTTTGTGAAGCTGTGATTGTCTGGCAAATATAAGATTGTAATTGGCACGTTATTTAATGTCTTACCCCAGCGTTATTGTCAAACGGGTTGTACAGGTCTAGTGTTGCATATCCCGTGTTGCTGCTATGTTGTGTGACTGCAGGATCCTGCGAGAAAAAAAGCATGCATTTAATTACTCTGCATAACTACACTGTTAGATATATTTTAATAAGGAACACAATTTAAATAGTAGAGCGGGGCATTAACAACACATCACATGGAAGCTCAGCTCTCATCCATCAAGCAAGGTAAAGCACACCATGTCAGTATTCTTCATGATGGGTATAATATAAAAGACACTTTATATCAATAATTTTAATATTAATTATTAACCTGAAACGGGTTGTGTTCATCGTTTGGCTCCGGAAAACTAGTGTATTTTGACATCTTGGTCGAAGCTGTGGGCGTAAACGCTGGTCTCCGTTGTTTCAAGAAAAACACTGAAGAAGCAACGTTTGTTTCCCTACCACTTCGTGCGGATGTACCGTACGGTACGAGGAAACAAACGCCAGCTATCGAACGCTGTTTGTCTAAATAGCGATCAATTAAACAATATACCCTTATGCTCTTTGTCTGTTCCGATTGTCATTTCGTTGATCGACTATGAAGTAGCTATAGGCTGTAGTTAGCTGTGTACTGTTAGCATATTTACTTGCTACCGTACACCTAGAAAAGCTTAATTTCCCCAGACGAACAGCAACTATCCACAGCAAGTCACGTCTTCAGCGTTAAGGGCCTATATTCGCCGTATTCCCATTCCAGACGTCTCTCAAATGTAGTTTATGTTCTGGTTTCTATAATCATTAGGATAAACATCTGCACCATTGGTAAGTAGATCGATCAGATGACCGCGGATAAAATAGCCGTCATTCCATGTCAGCCGCTCTTTTGGAGTGCGCTGATATTCTTAAAATTACGGCATATTTTATCGAAATTCCCGCCTAGATCAACGAACTTACATTATTGTAAAGATACAAATCAGCCAGATATGTGCAATGTACCGATGTTTTAAAACAGTTGAATCTGAAAAAACATAACCTTCCATTTTATTCATCATATACATACCATTTTGTAAAATTGCTTTATATCAAGTATGTAGTTTTCTCAGTTCCATGCCCTACATTTACTATTTCATTATTTTAAATTGCTAGGTTTACAGTTAATGTGCAAATTAGTTCATATATTAATTCTTTTGCAAGAAATCACACGAGTCAACGTGACTTTTGGCGACGTGTATGCCACAATGTTCGGAATAACGGCGCATAAAATACGTTCCGCTGTGTGGTCCAGGAAATAAACAACATCACGACAGTCATATGACCTATGCGGCAAATATTAATCACGTGGACCTACAAGGGGCGTGGTGAGACCTGTGTAATAAAAAAAATTAAAATAAAACATTATTTTAGGATAGTAATCGTAAAGAGTTTCGAAACGATTTGGTGTTGTTCTGATGGCCTAGGCACATTTGATACAACATGTAAAGTTTGACAGTAGTTCAATCATGGCAATCCCTACTTGTTTCCACATTTTCTCATATATATATTTTAAATAATAATTGTTAAAGCGTTGATCTCGTTCGTTGGATATGGACGCTGTCGTGTTGGTTGCGTTTACCGCCCCTACCAGTAGGCGCCACAATTGTGCCATATTAGAGTCTAGACAGGGTTTAGTGAGTTTGCAATGGATTGTACAAAAAAAACAAAAACAATTCAAAGTAGCAGTAGATTAGTTTTCTAGTAAAATAAAATACTATTTACTGAAATCCAAACCTCAGAAGTGTTCCTATTAATCAGAGCTACAGATATCAAGGAAACGTGGGTTGAAATGTCTAACTAAACCCGGTCTCTAAAACAAACCACGTACAATGTTTTGGCCGGCTTATGATACATTTATGAAAGCTGCAATTGTGAGTAAAGCTACAATTTCGAATGAGATACAACGCACATATTATCATATAATGTAATAAATTACGCATATTGAATAATTATTTAATTAGTAATCATTACTAACGCTAATTGTTGTGTTTGTGTTATAGGAATGGTTGTATGGGCAAGATGACGGCCTACATGAACATGACTGTTGACAGTGTAATGTGAAAGTTCAGTCTGTGGGTGTTTTTATGATAGGTTTGCCATATCAATTAAATATTTAATGTTTCTGCGTTAATCTCTGTTGTGTTTATAGTTTTTGACCTAGAGACCCTCAGGGGAATGTGGTTTATATAGCTAAACACGGTGAAGCTACCTCCCAGCTAACCAACTCATGATGGGATGTTAACCAGCAACAGACCCCTCCAGGTGAAGTTTGACCTAATCCACACTGGCACCAGCAATCTGTTGGTGGTGATGTTTTAACTCGAACCTTGGGTCCTGTGTTGTTAATACAAATGTTACAGATTGTGTTCGGCCTTCACACTCAATATCTAATAACTAGCATACAATAGGCCTACATCTACATGGTTTTTGTGACATTTTGAAAACATAATGTTTTAATATCATGGTTGTTATTGGTTACTGTGACTGGTGCAGGCTCTTTGTTTTGCAAGCAACGTTTGTTTGAGTCATAATTTCCCTTACCGCTGTCTACATGAATAAGATTGTTCCAAAAAGGGCCAAATTCAAAGTTAGAGTTGGCTGGCTCCTAGTCCTAAAACCACAACATTCCATAGCCAATCAAGCAATGCAATCCTCCATGACATCAACGATGTGGAATGATGTGTGTGCGTGTGTGTGTGTGTGTGTGTGTGTGTGTGTGTGTGCGTGCTTGTGTGTGTGTGTGTGTGTGGTTGCAAACTTGGTAATGAGGACAGAAAATGAACTAAGTGGTCACATTTGTCTGCCAGAAAT
>JAODOY010001583.1:0-12729 GCA_025399855.1 Forbesichthys papilliferus
GAGCACATTTTATGACCAATTCATGCAAAACTCCACATAATCCCAAGGGGTTCACATACTTTTTCTTGCAACTGTATCTCCAAAAATGGCATACACCACTTGCTATGCAGCCTAAAATAGTGAGCCGCTAACGTGAGTCTAATTTCCCACCTTTGATGTGTGCATTCTCAGGCGTCATATTCCAATGTGTCATCTCAGCAACTTTCATACAACTCTCAAATACAGTAGCTAAGGCAATATGCACGTCATACACACATAAATAAAGCAATATGGTGAAGCAATACACTATAATCTCAATTCAACTGAAACCAATTTCAGTGTCAATTTTCTAAAGAACGGCAGAACATCACAGCATGTCTAAGGCAGGGCACGCCATCTACGATTGAACCATCATTTAGTAGTAGCATGTCTGCCATGAAAGCAATTATCAGAGCGCTACAAGTCAGCTGCCACAGTACAGTAAACAAGCGTATGGCTGTAGCAAAGCTAAATTAGAACTGTGTAAATGACCGATCAGGTATAATGTTAGGTCAGTATAATGTTATGTATATTTATTGTATACCTTTAGGCACCAGTGTTTTTTTTAATTTTTTTTTATCTGATTCCTTTTTATTCATGTTTTTTTCTGTACAGTATTTCTGTTTTTGTTTATGGGAAGCACAACTAGTGTATAGTATTCCCTCTCTGTAAAGCACTTTGAACTGCAAATCTGTATGAAAACTGCTATATCCATAAAGATCATTATTATCATCATCATCATCATCATCATTATTATGGAGTAGGGCTTTTTTCTAAACTAACTTAGACATTTTAAATGATGTGTAGCTACCACTCATTTTAAGGTTTGTGATGGATGTGAGGTTGGTCTTTTCTACTTAATGGTATATATCATAGGATGTCTCTAATGAAGTTTCACAGGGATTCACTTTCAACTGAACGTTGGTATCCTTTTGTTACAAAACACATTTCCTTCCTGCTTGGGAGCAGGCCTCTTTAAGAAACTAAGGGTTTAGCATCTTTATTATATTAAATGCAAATTGGTTGAAAAGGTCCAAACCTTGGCAGAAATTATTCCATAACCTCAAGACTACTGTTCCAAAAAAATTGAGTAGCTCACAGCTGTAGTCACAGCTAATTGACTTATTTGTTTGGAATAACACCTAACCAAATATGGAGCAGTTGGCCAGTAATATTAGAGATACAAATCATGTACTGTACTACTGTAGTTCGTACAACCTGGAACATTCTTATCCTTTCTAAGAGCGGGGAAGAAAAACATGAACACATATTGGGATCACCAACATACTAGACGTGACTCACCAGTTACAGAAAACTAGTATGCTGCTAATCTACAATTACGAAGGAGTTTGCCATGCACTCCCGTTAGAGCCCAGAGAGGATAAATCTCTGCCTGGCAACTGCCATTCAGAGCATGGATTAGCACGAGGCACCAAGGACCACACCACAGATTTACTGAACTTGAGTTGGAATGTGTACACACACACACACACACACACACACGTGTGCCTGTGAATGTACATGCATTCTGCAAATCATACCAGCCGGCTTCTTCACCTTGCTAGTCGTTGATGAGCCCTACGGCATAATACTGCTGGATTATACAGGCATACACTTTAAAAAACGGGACCCCATGTTGTTCTAGCATGGTTGTTTCTGCACTTGAAGCACATATGCTGTAGTTATATTTTCACAATGCACACCTCTTCAATGACGCTGTGCTTCAGTGTTCCAGGCAGCTCAAGTGACACAACATGAACCAGCTGTCTCTGACATGCTGAACAGACTGTGGACTGACGTGCGTGTGCGTGTGTGTGTGTGCGTGTATAGACAATGAGAGAAGGGGACATTGAATGGTGTTGTGAAATAGGACAGCAGATATTCACAGTATATGTTAATCTATTACAGTATATATATTCTGTATAACAACAGAATGCACAAATATACAGTACATACTGTATATATTTGCACACAAAGGGTAACACACATCCTTAACCCTGAAGGGGAGGTTGGAGGCTAGGGGAGCGGTTTAGTTCAGGTTACTAGAAGAGAGGTCCATTAAATCCACCCTGGTTCACTGAGAGCTCTTAGACATCGGTCAGTTACAATCAGAAATTAGTTACTTTCAGTTAGTTACAACTGCATTCAGTCCTGGTAGGATTCAGTCAATATGCTTGGTTGAGTGACAGGTCGTCTTAAATACAAGTTTATTACTCAGGAATCATGACATGTCAGACCATTAGCGTATCATAATTCCAATTCAAAATATTCAAACATGGCAGTCCTACCATTTGACAGCGTTGGTCTGACTAAAATGTCAAGCCATATGTAAATTATTAATTTGCATGATTGATATGATTGTCCTGGGAGTAATAAATGAGGAATTCATGCTTTTATCAAACAGAGGAGCTCTATAACCCACAGTTGGTGTTGTGAAAGGATGAAATAACGAGTTCATGCTAAGTGGAGGCCTATACATTCCTTTAAAAGATCTTACTGGCAGTAACCAGGTCTATCCTTCACCCTCTTACCACCGTAGCAGCCCTGCACTCACCTTGCGTGTGTCAGAGATATACTGACTTCATTCTAATTGACAGATTGAAGTTTTCCTAGCAACAGAGCAATGGTTACAGAATACATAACAATTGAAGCGTTTCATCATAAATTAGTTTGTTTTACATTTTTGCACAATAAATTACAGTTGGAGTTGGGTGAGCGGCCACAATTCTTCTAAAAACATTCAAAACAATTGAGATATGTGTTGGTTTTAAATATTTCCAACAAAAATGGAGCCAGCTGATTGATGACAATTAAGAAGAGCTCATGCTGCCCACCCAGCGCGACAAGTGCACTTAGCTCAGCTGCACTTCATCCATTTGAAAGGTCTCAGGAGCCAGGTATGTTCAAGCAGCTCTGGTATCTCAGTGCTCAGACACTCTTAACCCCACCCTTACAGCATAGCATAAACCACAGAAGGAGACGTAAACCAAACACACCCAAACATGTCAAGCAATGCATCCTTGGAAGCTTTTACATTACATTATGAGGATTACAAAGAGGAGTGCAAAATTTCAATCTGAGGTATTACCAGGCAGTGCCGATAGGAATCATCATGCTTAAATTTTAGAGTGTGCGTTTAGTAAAGCCCTTTTCATACATTGTTCCTGGTAAATTACCTCCATGACTTCAGACATGCAGCTCCATCCAGGGACGTTTTACCTCTTGCGCCTGTTCATACATTCCGTGGTTAACACCGACACAGTGCAATAGCCTGGGCAGTCCAGCAGAGGGCGGTAGCTAATGCAACACTTTACGGATGCTGCCAAGCGCCATTCAAGTTTTCAGGAGACTTCAGTTTAGAGCCAACTTTTGAGTGTGCTTTCTAAATAAAATATATGCAACACATACAAAGTCCTATCTTACGCCGTTGTCATATAGAGGTTTTTTATAGGTAAGTGCAGTGAGGGTATTATGGGTATAGCCCCAAGTTACCTTTGTCCATCAATTTCCCTGATGGCAATTTTAGCCTGTGTGTGTTAGCTTATTCAGCTATTAGCTAATACCTGCTTGTGTGAACCATCAAGCACAAATACAGCATGTGTACAGTTTTTTGGTTTGTGTATGCACGTGTTACTGTCTGTGTTTATTCATAGTATGTGCGTGTTTTCTGGTTGTAGCTAGTTTTCTAGCTGCAACCTATCAGTCTAAACAATAGTATTAGTCAGGTCAGGTGAGGCCTAAACATCAGAGTATCTGATATGATAACAAAATCCCACTCAGCGAGTCTTCCGGAATGACCGTCATTTCCCATTCGATAGTCAAATGGTTGAGCCTAGTCCACAGTAGGCATTTATAGCCTACATAAGCATGTACTGTATCGTTTAAAAACAAATAACTCATTTTATATGCCTTTATCAGCGGCTCATATTTTCATAAAGTTATTTAAACCTATTAAATCGAGAACAGGTATGTTTGTTTCAAGTCTGTTTAATGATTTAAACCTAGATCTTAGATACATTTCCTACACATTGAAAACTATTTGCACTGGAAACATAAAACGTCTATGGGTTCCTGACCACTGCAAATATGCCACAGTAAAACAGTCACATCCCTACAATGGAAAGAAAAGAAGGGTTGCATGCTAAAATATGCATGCTATTTTAACTCAACTTATTTCTGCATAATTCCAGGCAAAAACACATGGAAACTATGAAAATTGAAAAATGGGGTTACTTTTGTTATCGCAAAACAAGCCTGATAGAAATTACATGTTGTTTTCTTAGACTAGGTTTTCTCATTCCTGTGGCTCTTTTCCAACGACACATAAGGCTTCTGTTATTTTACAAGAAAACCATTGTCAGATAGTGTCAAACTCCTCTCGCACGACCTACATCTATTTTTCAGATATTCCATTTATCAACAAGAATGGAAACAGATCAGTGTGCACATTTTTATTTAGCCAAAAGTTAACTTTAATAAAGTACTCTAAGGGATGCTTGAATCATTTGTTTTCATTCTTCCCAAACTACTAAAATGTCTTTGGCTTCCTGAAAGGAATTCAAACTGTTCAAACTCCATCCACTCCATCATGTTCTGCCCCACCATGGTTATACCTAGTATTACATAAACACCAGCAAAGCTCTGAACAATGCCACCTCAGGCTCATATCACACAGGTGTGACCAGCGTTCAGTCTGATAGCTCCCAGTCATCAGCCTGAATCAACATCCTTTCATTCACTGCATTATCTATCCATGGAGGTACCAGGTGCTTTCTCAAGTGGTACAATATGGAGCAATGTATACAGTGCTCGTCATGAAGGTAAACTGCAGTGGAGAAATTGATTTTGTTAATGTGCTTTTTTTTTTTGTTTTTATTGATTTTTTTTTTTTTTACTGCAGCTGCTCAGCCTTCCACCCCCCGTCTCTCTTCCCCCCCCTCAATAATTTCTGACCAAAACATATTAGGAGGGGGGGCAATAACATGTTGGGCAATATGCAATACATAGTTAGCATTAATTATATGGGAGAAATTGACAGGCATCACGTGTACGTAAGTTACATTTGTACTTTCTGTCCTATGATTTATTGGAAAGGATCATCTTACATGATGGGAAACTCAGCAGTAAAAAGCACACATAACCCGGGGCAAATCCTGGGCCGGCCCTGTTCCGTCATCACCTCTCTGCAGTTTCTGACAATGAACTGAAAAGTTCCCACTATTCAACTTCTCTCCTTAGGGAAAATGGTGAAAGTCTGACATGCATTAAACAATAGTCACTAGGGTGCTTTAATTTACGAACCCTTGCTTGTCTTAAAAATACGATTTTCTCAAAAACTGATGTTGGTGATAAAAAGGTCACGATGCTGGGCTCGAAATTAACTCAAACAATTATGCAGCTAAAATTACTTTACAGTACCGGTTGCATTTTCAACAGTGCATAATTAATTTGTAGCCTATTGGCGCCCAGCTGTATTTTTGCTATCCACACCCAGGACCAGTTACCTCAAAGAGTGACTTACAGCAGTACCAGTGCTGACATGAAGACACTCAAAACAAACTGCTATGAAGAAGTTAAGGAAAAGTAATTGGTAAGAAGAAAACAGGGGGGGTTACTTAAATGCTGTAATTCTTTTTAAACTGATCATTCAATTAAAATAGGGGGGGCACATGCGATTTCTGGGGGGACACATGCCACTTCATGCCCCCCCATTGGCTCCGCCCCTGGAATGGACAAGATGAAAAGAAAATGGCTGAGGAAACATGATGGAACCCTAACCAAAACAAAATGGTAAAGATGGAGTTGTAGGAGGAAGAAAAAGGCCTCTTTAAATCATAATCACCTTTTAAATTTCACAAGGAGATGATGAGGTCTCACACCTTCACCCAACCCAGATCACAACTGACTGTATTGCATTGTGTGCGCCGCGCGTGTAGGGAAGTGTGTGTGTGTGTGTGTGCGTGTGTGCGTGTGTGTGTGTGTGTGTGCGTGCGCGTGAGAGATGGAGATAGGGCTAGGAAACACCAGGAGGGACAAACAAGAAATACAGACAGCTTAAAGCTGCTTTTCAAACACCAACTTTTATGTTATATTTGATCATATTGATGACATTAAAACGCTATGGGAAAACAGCTCAAAAGTCTAAAGAAGATGTACGATATACCAGGCAAACGATAAATGAGACTGCGAAACAGTCTCCATGTGCCACAAAAACAAAGACAAACATGCAACAGATGAGAAGAGGAAGAGTGCAAAAGAGAACATTTTAAAAGTGAGAGAGAAATCGGAAGAGGTCACGGAGAGGTCCGACACAACCTGGAAACCATTACTAAACCCCCTGTGGGACTCCTATGCACTATGCCGCCTGTCTTACAGTTCTCATGATGTCATACTGTGTACCAGGCCTATTCAATTGGCTGCCCACCAACTGCCCCCATGTGGCCCATGAGGGGATTGCACCCTTGACCACTAACACATTAGTTCAATATACTGTGTAACTACTATACGAATCAAGTCAATATATTACTGTAAATTAGATATTAACTGTTCTACAGCCAAAACATCATGACAAAGCCTGTTTGTAAATGTAATGTAGTAGTCCAGACCGAAGTGATGAAATAAGTCTAAGTGCACATAGCTCCCGTAGCTCCTGTTAGTGAGGATAATGGTTGGGTATGGTACTAGTCACATTTGAACCCATACCGGTAGGAATACCTGGAATTTGCTGCCAATAGTCTACCCAACGTTTATGCCTTTACTTTGTCTAACAAATGTAATTTAAGTTGTAGAACACTGCATGGCAAACTGGACACTCTGTGGGCATGACTGCTATTTTGTTGTGCAAAAGCCCATATGCCAGAGAGTCTTGGAATAAGCAGCCTCCCTTAATTCTATAGAAACCCTTCGCCATTGACTTGACACATTGAACATTAACCAAGCTGCTGGTGGATGATCTCATTGTCTCACTCTTGTAGACACTCACCTACAATTTATCTTGTTAAAATCTGGCCCACCTGAATTTGTAACTAGCCCTGCTGTATCCTGTAGCCTAGCAAAGCCGCCAGCTCTCCTCGCGGAGCAGCACAGCCCTCCTTAGACAGCCTGACGATAAGGCTGACAGCTCCCACTTCCTACACTTGAGAACATTCTACACATCATAAATGTGTCCAAAATAAGCATGTGCATAATGTATTCCTATTACATACATAAGATATTATAATTACCTACAGTACACTGCAAGCTTTATCAAGAGCAATTTGATTTGTATAACAATGTTTATTGAAGTATTACAGTACTAAAAAAATGCAAAAGCATGTTAGCTTTATATAAGACGGTATAGTATATTTTAAGTGTAAGTGTTTGTACTGTACAGACATTTTACATGTTTGAATGTGGTTTTGAAGGAAAATGTAAAAGATAAAATAAAATGCGGATACAAAACTCTTTAAGGGGTTTTAACTCTAAACCCTCTTTAAGGCAAGTGCAACAGATTAAAATTGTTAAGCCCCATAAAACAATTTTGCCATTGAATTTAGATAATAATCTGCGTGTAAGGAAAACAATGAATGAAGAAACACTGTATACAACACTAACATCTGCCTAATAATGTGGCACAACACAACAGTCAGTTAATTTACTTACAGTGCAACGCAGCAAAAGTTGATATACTGGTGATGGAGGAAAACAAGCAGACTCTAATCCTTCTCAGTCAGTATGGACTCATTGTACACAAGTGAGACAGGATGCCAGAGAGAGAGAGAGAGAGAGAGAGAGAGAGAGAGAGAGAGGCTAAATAAGTAGGCAAGCGAGCAGAAGAGTAAATGTTTTCTTTTAAGTGTGGAAGAGAGAGCGAGAGAGGGAGAGAGAAAGAGAGAGAGAGAGAGAGAGAGAGGGGTCTGCTTAATGTGGAGGAGGGCACCCCCCATATTAGGATATGAGGCAACTGGCCCACTGGAAAGCAAAGGCAGCTGATTGTATCAGACGAGGCGCAGAGAGTACACTTTAAACAGACAGTGACAGGACAGGGACACGGCACTAGTACATAAAGAGTTCAAATCGATTCCCTTCCAGGAGCCTGTTCAATATGCAAACAGTGTCTGGCTATACTCAAATAAGGCCTGTGTGTTTTCATTAGGAGATATCGTACCCAAATAAAATTTAAAAACAACGCACGAATGTGGTGTCAAAGCCAGTGTCAGTTACCTCGGCTTAAACCGAGAAGTGCTCCAGCATGATCAATTCTAAGCATGTTAGTCTCTCTAAGACACGGAATGATAGTGTAGCAACGGGCAGACAAAGTGCTGCTTAAATGACAAGCTAGTGCTCAATGAATCTTCTTATAATGGGTGGGGAACATGATCAACACCTTCACATGTACACACATCTGTCTGGCATACTAATAAATAGCATATTTGAGCCTACATCACCTTTAGAGTAGAATGGTCAGGCAGGCAGCCCCTGTAGGCTCCCTGCTTGCTTTCCCCAGGATAAAAGGTGTGGATCTGGTCGGTGAAACCCCGGGGACTGAGGTGAACCTCTTGATTCAGCGTTTCCAAGCCGACCTCTCATTAAAAGGGTCCTCGAGTGTTAACAGCTTTCCTGTATAAGCTGCCTCACTCAGTATCAGGCGGTGCTTATTGTTTTCTCTCTCTCTCTCTCTCTCTCATTATAGCATATTCATGGCAACGTTCTCCCTGCTGACTGTCCGAGACAGACTAAGACAAAGCCATGAAAAACCTCATTAACAATTAGTAGTAACTTTGATCTAAAAACAACTTCCAATAAGTAGTTTCACGTATTCAGGAGCAGGTAAGGCACCTGGTTCAAGGATGTTTACAGGCAGACTAGGCTTGTATGGGATTAAACCTATGACCTTTCACGGTAGAGGTCACCCATCCTAACCTCTAGCCTATCTTGCCCCCCCACACATCCCACCTAACATTTTCTACCCAACATTGGGCAGAAGATTGCCTACATGCGTAGATAAAAGCAACAAGTGTAATTAATAAGACTGTTAGACCATAAGGCTGTTAGACCAACATAACAACTGAAGTAGTAAGTTTTGTAATCAGTGTTGTCAGACATTACAAAAAGCCCTATTGCATTGATTTAATCTGGAAACAATCAGTTTCATGCAGTCGACATCAAAGTGGCCTTATAAACAAAGCAAACAGCTGCCCTGCCATGGAAACATGCTTTGCATGTTTTTGAAGCCCAGGTAATTAGCTTGGCCTCCAGAATCAGTAATGAAGGGTCAAATTCCAATTAACTGCATTAATTGGGATTTTACTGATAAGTGATATGGTATGGTGTAGCCTGTTCCTGTGTTAGTTTCTATACAGCCACACATCTAATAACTGTAATGCACGTGTTTCTCTGACACTTGTATGAACAATACAATACCTCTCTCCAGCCATGATGCCAAAATGACATCCATGCAGGCCAAAATGGCACAATGCTTCGTTTTTTACACATCCAGACATTCTTCAGACAAAAACAGGCCAGTGTCTTTGTACATTTCCCAGGTCCTTCAAGTTCACCCAAGACAACACTCAGAACACTAAACTCACCTTCATGGGTTGGTCACATGAATCATTCTAATGAGAGCTCTGCCCTCTAGTGGACACATTAAGAAGCACTGAAAGACATAACAGTAGAACGTGCGTAAAGACCGCATGTCTTGGGGTGTGGCGCATGGGCCACATATGTGAGGAGGAGAATCTTGAATTTGATACGGAATTTTACAGGAAGCCAATTAATTTTAATCCGAATAGGAATGATGTGATCCGTTGACCTTGTGTTTGTGAGGATCCTGGCAGCACAGTTCTGCACTAATTGGAGTCGATTGATGAGTTTTGTTGGGATGCCAGAGAGAAGAGAGTTGCAGTAATCCAGACGTGAAGTGACAAAGGCGTGGACGAGGGTTTCAGTGCTAGAGTAGGAAAGTGAAGCACGAAGTCTAGATATGTTGCGGAGGTGGAAGAAGGATGCCCGGGTACGATTATGAAAATCAACAACCCAAAAACGTAGCCCCATCTGCTCCCTCCTTCTGGAGTTGACTTGCCGTTAGCTAGTGCCACGGACAAACCTGTTCATAGGTTTTCAGGCAAATTGTAAAAATGTCTTAGAGCCATCATCCATCAGTTATTTTCAAAGAGCAGTGCTAGCTGACGAATGTATATGGCATATCTAAGACATTCCACAAAACGTATAGCTATAAAGCCCGTGTAGAACACCTATGAAAGTTAGGCATTCAGATGAAAACTGCTTTGTCGGTGCAGAACATAATATATACCACTAGATGGCACCATAGGGCAAGCACTCTTGTCAAAAATGACAGGAGAAAGTATTTAAAAGAAACGCATCGTTCTGGTGATGATGACATTCTCATACTTTTGTGTGTGTGTGAGTGCATGCGTGTAATGTTGTGCTGCAGAGGCTCAGTTTCCCCAGGTGTGGATTAACCCTAGTCCTAGTCTAAGAATAGTCTTTTTCCCAGATATCTTAATTGAGTTTGTATTTTAGTCTAGGACTAGGATTAATCCATGTCTGGGAAACAAGCTGATATGATGAATGGGAGAATGATGAGTCATCAAATAATACATAAATATGTATAAATATATATATATATGTTGATTAAGCGATGCTGTAGAAAGATTGATCTTTGAACTCAGCAAATACACTTCACCTCCCAGTGCTCCCTCAGAAGCATCTCCCTCTCCCCACACACACATACTCTGCCTGGCTAGAATAGTGTTGTTTACTTTGATTTATTTATGGTTTTCTTCACTTTGTTTGTTTTCCCATTTACATGGTTGCAAAGAAACTGTACACACACATAATGTACTTAATCGCTTATGTCACCTTTAACAGAGTAACAGGAACCAATATAATAACATAGTATAATATAATATATTCATATAATAAATACGAGAATAATATAATAATCATATTTATGACGCACCAAAAACTGTTTGTAATTGTATTGTTTATGTCTGTTTATACAATGTATTAACTCTCTGCTGGTTTATGATAGGGTTAGCCAAACGCTATTGACATGTTTTCAAAAAACACACTTTCATTTGTTGGCTTTTAAATCTGCTTGAGTTTTATTTTGTCATGATGCTCCCATTTGTTGCGGTGTTTAATGTGTGTACATTTGTTGTTTTATCTATGTACTATGTGATATTAACACTTTGGTCAACTTAGTTGTTTTAAAATGTGCTCTAGAAATAAAGTGGATTGGATTGGCTTTAACATTAACGGTTGTTGGGGGATGTAGGTCAAACGTTTATCAACAAGTGGAATAAGTATTTTCTCATTATAGTGTGTGAAAAACTCTTACGTCCTACCATGTAATTAAGTCATGTAAAAATAGTTTGAATTGCCACATAGGCATACTCCCAGATGTGTGTGTGTGTGTGTGTGTACATGATGTGTTCCGGGGTCACAATTCTCCACTGACCATGTTTATATTTATGTGTTACCATACTTTCTAACTGCTCTTCGTCTCTCTGGAGTAAAGGCCGCTTTCCCACACTGTCTCTGGGACCTTAACAGGCCCAGGCTATCTTCTGTACAGGCAAGCATAAGAACAGACATACTGTACACAACACCACACAGAAATATAACAGAAGAGATGTAAGGTAATAAAGGCATTTAGCTGTACCACACACAGAGAAAAGCAGCATGTATACCTGTGTAGGCCTACTCATATACTGTATGTACTGTACATGAAAACAACACATTTAATAAGAACTGGTTTATTTTGAGTATTTAGTTAAGCAAGAACCAATTTAACCTCCGTGTGGACCATCTGTAGGACTGCACATTAGCTAAAGGTTCATATATGAAACACTGTACACATGAACATTAGAACACATGTCTGTGCATGTACTGTGTACTGGCAAGGTATCATGCGGAGTGCAAACAGAGCAGCATGTAATTGAGGGAATGTCATATTGTGTAACATTTAAAAGTTCTTGCCTGGGAAAGCACAAAAAAAAAGAAAAGAAACTGAAAACAACCCAGTCCAAAAGCGAGAAATCAACAACCCAGTCCAAAAGCGAGAATCTGACAAAATCATAACATTCATCCTAAATCTGTTTAACTCACGCTATGGCTATGTTCAGACTGCAGTCCTAAGTGCGCAATTCCAATATTTTTGTGCCACACAAACTGCAACTGCAGCAAAACTAGCTGTACAATGTGCTGAAAACTGAGCTGTCATTCCAACTGACATACATCAACACATGACACATCTGGTTAAAACTGCTGGTTCAGGTTACAACTGCACAACTAAACAAATGCTAAACTCATCTTGTCAACGGTAATGTGCAGACATTTGGGTACAGCTATATTGACCCCACATGACTGCAGTCTCTTGTGGGCTCAATGTAAAAAACTAAAAAGGTGCCATGTTTAACTTCCGGTGACCAGTATGAGGGAGTGTGAGAGCGATAACACCAAATTTAACACACCAGCTCCCCATTCACACCTGAAACCTTATAACACTTATGAGTCACATGACACCAGGTAGGGAAACTGGCTAATTGGGCCCAGTTTGGACATTTTCACTTAGGGATGTACTCACTTTTGTTGCCAACGATTTAGACATTAATGGCTGTGTGTTGTTACAGCAAAATTACACTGTTCTACAAGCTGTACAATCACTACTTTACATTGCAGAAAAGTGTAATTTCTTCATTGTTG
>JAODOY010001584.1:0-11176 GCA_025399855.1 Forbesichthys papilliferus
TGGTCACCTCAGTGGCGCCCCCTGCCACCAGCCTCTGTATAAACTCCCTGTGGGCCCCCAGGGTGTTGCCTGATGTGTGGGTGTAGAATTTTCTCATACTTTCGTTTGTTACCTGAAACAAAAAATCAGTGTATAATTGGGAATATTAGTAGGCTATATTTAAGCCATTGTCAGGCTCTCAGCCAGGGTGGACCAAAATGCACGACACTCTTTCTGGGTTCAGGGTTTTTAATGTCCAACGAAAAGGCAGGAAAACACACACACACACACAACAGGGGAGTGACTTATACAAATAATAATTCAACACACTACAGAACTCACTAAGGCTAAAATACAGGACGACAAGACAGACCATTGGACACAGACAACGATTGGCAGGTTAAATCAACAACAATCAACGAGGGCAAGACCTGGAACACCAGGGGAAAACATGGAGGAGGACAGCAGAACATGACAGACCCCCCCCCCCCTTCCTTCATTAAGGGATGGCTCCCAGAAGTCCCTCATGGGCCATGGCCTGGGCTCGGCAGCACGCAGACAGCAGAGATGTGTCAGGGGGTCCGCCAGGGGGTTGGGTGGCCAGGTAACACCAGGATGGGTCAGGGGGATGGCCGGACGTCCGAGCAGGATGGGAAGGCAGGGACCGGACAGGAGGCGGGACAGGCTCCAGGGACCGGACAGGAGGCGGGACCCGGATAGGAGGCGTGGACGACACTGGATGCGACAATGCTGCAGCGGGAGTCACAGGAGGCGTAGCCGAAGACCCTGGAAGCGACGACACTGGCGGCGTCACAGGGGGCTCCGGTGGTGGTGGCCAGTCCTCGGGTCACCTGGGGCGGAGACTCTAGGGGGGCACAGGCACATGGAGCAAGGGCTCGGGAGGCAAAGGCACATGGGGTCAGGCCGACTGGACGGCCGGTGGGGCCAAAGGAGACTTCTGCGGTGGAATCCCAGTAGCGAAGACAGTCGGTGGGAGCTGCTGCGGCGTTGGAAGCCCAGCAACGGAGGGGGCCTGAAGAGGCATGAAGGCCCGATTTGGTACAGAAGGCGCAAGGCCAATACAGGGACTGAAATGGGCACTGGTCCTGTCATCTTGGCCAGACAGGGCTTAGGAACAGGGGTCAAAACGGGAACTGAAACTAGCTCTGGGGCATTAACCAAGGCTGGCTCGGGGGCCTTGGAACAGGGATCAAAACGGGAACTGAAACTAGCTCTGGGGCATTAACTAAGGCTCGGGTGCTGCCATCTTGGCCTTGGGGTGCAGGGAGCTAGCATTAGGCCCAATAGAACTTGAACTTGAAATTGACGACAAAATATATTGATTTAAATACAGATTTAATTAGAGAGGCTAATTTATTTTGTAGGGGGACCCTGCAGCCCCCAGAATTCGACCTGGCGACACCCTTGACCTTTAGACTACTCATTATTACTGCTATTTTCTTATTTAAAAAGCATTGTCAATTTAGCCTATAGCCAGGTAATAATCAGTTACTTGTAATCTTATTATGATAAAATATTAACTGTAATCCATTACAGTTATCAACTAATATTGTGGAATCAGATTACAGGTGTTTAAAAAAAAGATGATTACTTCTAGGACTACTTAAATTTAAAAGGGAAGTTTGCCGAAGAAAAATGCATAAAACCATTGCATGTTCTCTTATTAACCTTTTATTAACGTCAATCATTAATTGAAATGAAGTCCTACTTTAATCTGAAGCACAATTTAAACAAACAGTCAGAAAAAAAAGATTTGGAGCACCAACCCAGTAAATTGCTTTGGACGGCAATTCAAAGAACAATGCTTTTGCGTGAAATAACCTAAAAGTAATGGAAAGTAATCACATTGTTACTAAATTTAGTCAATCCAATAATTACGTTACTGATTATAACTTTAGTCTGGTAATAGTGACTGTAACGGACTACATTTAGAAAGTAACATACCAAACCCTGCCTATAGCATACCCACTTGAACAACTATGGGTTCGGATGCCCAAATACGTTTCACAAACACACAGTCAGCAGCTGTAACGTATCTGAAAGTTCAAGGTCTACTTACCTTTCCGGGTTTGTTGTTAAATCAGTATCGCTATAGTAAGCTTGTGTTTTTTCTGGCTCTCATGTTGCATGGAGAGATACTGTATCTAGTTTTTACTTGTGAACAGAAACAGAAAGCAATGCTATTTTCCAACCACTATATGGGAGTGTCGCTCTGAATGTAATTCACCGACAGCGAGACAGATCTGTATTTGTATTTTGAGACTTGTACAGACGTCAAACTCATGTTTGTACACGTGCCAACAGATCTTATAAGTTAAAGAAGAATTTCACATTTGGTAAGCCCTGAACTCTGTTTAGGTCTGTCCTTGAAATGAACCAATATATAAATCACAATGTTTTATAATTATATAATTACTTTATTTACTTTATTTACAGTAAAACAACAAAAGCCCCCTGAATAACATATAAGAAAACATGCATAGTTATGATGAGAATAAATTATATTATATATAATAAATTCTATAATGTCTATATCATGAAACCTTCAGCTAAAACATCACTCCTGAAAAATGAAACATTTAGTTATATACAGTAGGTTATTAATATGTATAATTGCTGATATCATCTCCAGTTAATTAAATGTGCTGTGATAGACAATGTGTCATTGAGCAGTAAGTTGCTTAAATAAAAATCAAGTTGTTATTCTACAATATAATACTGTTACTTAAAATTAGAAAAGTAATGTGTTGTAAAATAAGATTACTTTAGGGAGTTAGAGATTGAGTTTTGAAACTCAACTGTAGGTAAATGTGCGTGTTTGATAACAAAATGTATTACCTTCTTCCTAACTGCAAGTCTTTTGAAAAAGGTTAAGAAGCATATCCTTGTGTTTCATTCACAGCTCTATACAAAACATAGTTTGAGTTGCTAGGGCCATTTTGTTTGTTCCAGCCAATATGGTTGTGTATTGGATATAGTGTCCTGTCTCTGGTTCTTCCATCTACCTTCTCAAAGCAGCAGAATGGATCTTTTCTAGTTGCCGGCTTCACAGTGAAAAACTGATTCAGCAGATAGTTCAATCCTTGGCCGGAGCAAAGAGCTGGATGCTACTTTTGGAAACTTCTGGAAGGATGGATGCATGTGAGCTTATTAGATTTCTAGTTAGATTTCCACCACACAATCCAAGGATTTGGTCCTGATGGCATCTGATATGACCTTTGCACCGGATTCTCCAATTCCATTTCCCTGCAAGCTAGAGACACAACACATTACAACAGCAATCACATCTGCTGAGTAAAACAATACAGTGACAATAAAGCTTTCGCCAGAGTTTGATTAACAGGCAATATGACTAATCAGAAGGCCAAGATGTTGCTAAGCACCGCTTTGTGTCAGATAAACAAGAATCACTTCAACTGGAATCAACTCTCCATCAAATCTGTTCATTTTAAACTTATATTCCTTGTGAAAATGTCGAAAGGATGTTGTTACGGGACATGTACACAACATAGACAGATACATCCTGTCTAGACAGATTGGATGTAGCAAAGGATGTTGTTACAGGACATGTAGACAACATGGACAGAAACATCCTGCCTAGACAGACTGGATGTAGCAAAGGATGTTTTTACGGGACATGTAGACAACATAGACAGATACATCCTGCTTAGACAGACTGGATGTAGCAAAGGATGTTGTTACGGGACATGTAGACAACATGGACAGATACATCCTGCTTAGACAGACTGGATGAAGCAAATGATGTTCTGGTGAGACATCTACAGCAGCAGAAGTCATGTAGAGCCACTCTACGTGAGGAACAACTCACTTTATGTACGTCAGTTGGTGGTTTCCTTTCAAGGCCGTGGCGATGAAAATGGCGCCATCCATCCCGAGGGAGTTCTCCTGCAGACTACAGAGGGAACATATGGAAGGAGGTTTAGTTCCTATACATTACTTATACTATGACCCATCTTAAAACATATTTCTTTAGCATTCAAGTCCATATAGGCAATTGTGAATTATAATATGTCTGTAATGCTAGTTAGCTGTCGGTGTGGATTCCTTTGTTTCTTCACAGTTCATTTTACAGCACTTTGGTTGATGCTCGCTGTTTTTAGATGTGCTTAATATATACACATTTGATTTGATGACAGATTACATGAGGGGTCCAAGGCAAGGTATCAGAAAAGTAAGACTGTGGTTTAGTTACAATCAATCACTAACAGTTCAGTCAGGGAACAGAACTGTTGTAATCAGGTTTGACTAATTAATTTCTGCTCATACAGTATTTACATGTTCAGTGTGCACACTTTTCTCAAGTAGCCTAACACTGGAAATATTTGGGAAGCACTGCTTTATAAAACAATAAAGTGTGTTGAATAGCACACACACACGCATCCATCTAACCATCCATATTCATTTGCTATCCGGAGTCGGGTTGCGGGAGCAGCAGCTCCAGCAAGGGACCCTGAACTTCCTGTCCCCAAGCCACACATACAGCATGGCGTATAGTTTGAGATGATTTTATAATTTCTATGTCTCAAGTTTCCTGAACATATCAATGAAATCTGAATGTCGATACAGCAGTGGCTTAAGAAAGAATTAGAACTGGTTTCTCTTTCACAGGCAATGTGACCTGGAGGAAGATCAAACCCTGCGGGGATCTTGCCGGGGACTCACTTCAAAGACTTCAGACTCCGGTTGTGTTTCAGTGCATTGGCAAGGCCCTTGGCTCCCTCCATGCCCACCGAGTTTCCTCGCAAGCTATGGTCATAAAGCAGAGGCAGATGAGATGACACACTTTAATGCACTGCAGTGAACTATGAGACAAAACAAGAACTTGCAACCAGTGATATATGTCTGGCCACACTGTCACAAAGACACTGGGGCACTAGGGCCCGTCTTCACCAAACCCTGGACTACATATGGTTCACTACAAACCGAATGTAGTCCAGCGCTGTTAGCGCTGAGAGTCCTCGCAGTGTTCCTTAGTGCTGTGCTCCCAGCGTTCAACAGTTCAACTTTTGGAGCAGCGCTGGAGTTGTCAATGTCGTTTTTGTTTTGTTTTTGTGCAGCCTAGCAACAAGCGCTGGAGAGAAGCGCGCTGGAAGCACTCGGAAAATGAGGTTGTGGGCGCTCTCTGCGCTATATACGCCTTTGGTTGACACGGGCCTTAGAGTGTTGTATCTGTACTCATCCTTAAGCAGGAGGTCTAACACATTGATCATTAATTACGTAATACATCATTGTGCTCATTGAAAGTCACTGAAATGCACGTAACAATTAACAAATAACAATTCTCTCCTTTAATGTACAGGAGCAGACCAGAGCAGAGGCTTAACCAGGATACTTTATAGACGAAACATGCCCTACTCTGCGTTATGCGCGACTGTTAAAATCGAGCAAAGTTGGACAAATGGACACATGGTGTAATGGAAGACAACTGATTAGTGGACACTGACACATGGACACATGGACACATTGACACGTGGTGTAATGGAAGACAACTAATTAGTGGACACTGACACATGGACACATTGACACGTGGTGTAATGGAAGACCACTGACTCTAGCGTGTGAAGGCTGCTGTTGACCACAAGAGCGTCAGCCAACGCTGTGGCTCCTCTTCGCCCCACTGAGACACCTTGAAGGCTGAAACCACCGTCCGTCCGCACACACACACACACACACACACATACACACACGCACACACGTATAAAGAACAAACCAAATATAGAACTGCAAAACCCCACACATAATTCTGTATATACAGTATAAGAATAGCATCTGTGTGGCTTTCCAAACCATATT
Organism: Forbesichthys papilliferus; assembly: GCA_025399855.1. Classification (NCBI taxonomy): domain Eukaryota; kingdom Metazoa; phylum Chordata; class Actinopteri; order Percopsiformes; family Amblyopsidae; genus Forbesichthys; species Forbesichthys papilliferus. Next base: position 5,815 of record JAODOY010001584.1, read on the forward strand.
GCCAAATATATTTAACTTCAAATACAATACTTAGTTTAGACTATTATATATATGTATTAATACTGTATATTATCGCACACACAAAAATATTTGTAAGTATTTATGTTTTTATTCACCACAAGGTCTGCAGAGAGGAATTGGTCTTTAGTGCTTGGGCGAGGTAAATAACACCTTCATCTCCAATGGCATTCTCTTGTAAACTGCAATAAACAATGCATGTTCATGCACGTTTGTGATTAGTGTTTAGTGCATAGTGAGATATAGTAATATATTTTGTGATTGTGCATGGTGAAGATATACTTGTTACGATGACAGTGCATGAGATATATGTGAGTATAGTATAATATAGCAGTGAAATCAGAACAAATCAGGTATTACTCCAGAAGTCTGACGGTTGAGTTGGACTCCAGAGCGTTGGCAAGTGCTTTAGTAGCCGAGGACTTGATGAAATTCCACTGTAGACTGGTTGAGTGGAAAAGAGCAGCGTTCAGTTGGTTATTTATGCAAATGGGTTTAGCTTCTAGAATGTTGTGTGCATGCATCTACCATTGACCTGCTATTTATTAAAGTGGGACAGTATTGACCTGGTAATTCAATGAAAATTAAACTATTGTGATTTTGGTTTGGTTGAGCTTCCTGTTTCAGTGTACGACTCTACCAACAGAATTTAAAAAAAAATGTTATTATTCATTTTTGACTAAAAAACTAAATGGAAATAGCACATATTGGAATGAGTGAGTGTGTGAGTGTCTTACTGTAGTGAGATGAGAGCTTGGTTCACCTTGACTGCCCCAGCGATAGCCTGCACCCCTTCATCGTGTAGCAGGTTGGCTGTTAGACTGGAAAACACACACACACAAAATGGAGGTTGGGACTCTAACTATCCACTCCCTGGGGAACCTCTAACAAGGTACTTACTGGGGGTCTCTAATGAGGTACTTTCATGGGGGTATCTAACAAGGTACTCACTGGGGGTCTTTAATGGGGTACTCCCAGGGGGGAATTTAATGAGGTACTCCCAGGGGGTCTCTAACAACGTACTTCCTGGGGGCCTCTAATGAGGTACTCCCTGGGGGCCTCTAACGGCGTACTCCCTGGGGGCCTCTAATGAGGTACTCCCTGGGGGCCTCTAACAACGTACTTCCTGGGGGCCTCTAATGAGGTACTTCCTGGGGGCTTGTAATGAGGTACTCCCAGGGGGGTCTCTAATGAGGTACTCCCAGGGGGTCTCTACCAAGGTATTCCCTGGGGGCCTCTAACGACGTACTCCCTGGAAGCCTGTAATGAGGTACTCACTCCAGGTCTTGCAGGGTGCGGTTCTCCTTCAGGGCCCGGGCCATGTCTCGGGCCCCGTCCACGCCGATGGAGTTCTCCCGCAAGCTGAGAAGAGAGGAGGAGGTGGAGGAAATAAGTAATAAGAATACGGCTTCACAAATGTACCCCCCTGAAAACGCTGTGCTGCCCTCATATCAGCAGTTGTACAGTCAAAAATCATTGCTGTATTTGGAGGAAAAACCTGCTTATTTGACCTTTAATGTCTCGCTTCAAACACAGTCCAAAGACATGCCTCCATTTCTCTCTTAAACCCCTACATACTGCGTCAAGTGTCACCTAAATAAACTGCAAACAAATAAATTGACCGTGGTTCTAACTAAAACAAGTGGAATGGAGAGATTCGGTGTTTGACCCACTTCAACGTGATCAGTCCGTGGTTCAGCCGCAGTGCCTTCGTTAAGGCTGTCATTCCCTTGTTGCTAATGGAGTTACTCTGTAGGCTAGGAGAAACACAGATAGTGAACACAGTATAAAGCATTATGGAAATGTCGTGGAGAGTCACCTACACTAGCTGGGTTTACATGGACACTTTTTTGTCTTTCCGAATGGAATCTTTCTGATTGACGGTTTCGGGTTACCTGTTTACACGGGATGTCACCTAATCGGGTCTGGTGTTTACATGCGCCGTCGCAACTTATCGGAATTGATGCTAATAAACATGCACACGTGATCTAGCTCATGATGCAACGTCGGAGAGTGAGGCTATTTGTGTGACTGGTGGAGAAATGTACGGCTCCAGATGAAGTCACAGAGAAACTAAGAAATACACACACACACACACACACGGAGAGAGGCGCGCACACTGGCCCTGGCTGCCTTAACAGAGTATAAGCCCAGACACTGCTCCACGTCCCCCAGCTCTGTCAGTGGGTGCACGCATTAGCCAACACCCGCCAACAGAGCTCCGTGGCTGGTGAGGTCTTAACTCCCATTCACTTATTTGCACACGTCGCATTTGATTTGTGCAGAATTGTTGATTGGCATCACACAAAACGTAAGACGAGGCATGTGCATTAGAATCATGCAACCAGGAAGTAGGTTTACACGGAAGAAGTCTTTCATTCGGGTCATAGAACGGGTTATACTACCTCTCTGCTCCGGAATGAAATTTTGATCGGGTTGGCCGTTACTCTTCCGATCGTGGTGTTTATATGGAGCATTTTCATTCGGGTTGAGCTTTTATCCCGATTCAAATCGGAATAATCGGGTCCATGTAAACGCAGTGTTGGCAGTGTACAGTACTTACTGCAAAGACAGAAGAGTGTGGTTTACTGTCAAAGCCTGGGCAAGAGCCGACGTTCCTTTGTCCCCAAGTTGGTTACTGCTCAAACTGCTCAAATACAGACAGAAGAATCAGTCAAGAATCAAATCAAATCTACAAATATATTAGTTCAGCAAGGATTCTGTAATTTCATTTCTTTTCACAAGGTAAATCATCACGGTAACACTGTACACTATTTTGCATTGAACCTGATGCACTCCTGACAGTTTGGATCGGATTTAAGCGTCCATTTCGACGCGGGATAGGGGACGGGGAAGGGGGGGGTGCGGGTGGGGGGGGGGGGTGATGGGGGGGTTCTGGGTCTGTTCACGGGGACCCATTGTCTCAAGAATAGCAGCAGGTTGTGGTTTTCTAGCCCCTTACATACATGGAAACCTCTAACAGGTCAATGTGAGCAGTGTCAAGAGAGATCAACGGCCTGCGGTCTACAGGAAATATAGCCCACGGAAAGGATGTGACAGTGAAGTCACAGAGTGAGTGAGCTGTAGAGAAACAGCCATAGCACCCCATGGTGTTGAAAAGGAAAGCTCGTTTTGTTTTGATCGAGTTCAAATCAATCAATATTTCCCCAGCATCGTTGACGCCTCCTTTAACAACTTCCCTCCGTTGATGGTTCATTGAACCTCAGCATTGATATCTTTAGGCTTTAGCATTTTTAATTTAAAAAAAGATTGATCATGTCTTTTATATATATTTTTTTATTTAAAATGTGCATTCGAAGCCCAGCGAGAAGTATCAGAGAAGGGGTACTCTTCTTAATGCTATAACTAGGTTGTCAGGTTTGGGTTACTTCACACCTAAACATTGTTCTTGGAAATGCCATCCAAAGTAATTTACTGGGCCAAAACGCCAAAACGTTCTATTTTTGTGACCGTTTATGTTGCTCAGGGCATCAGATTAAAGTAGGACTTCATTCAAATTATTGATTGAAGATAATGAAAGGATAGTGAGAGAAAAGATGATTGTTTTATGCATTTTTCTTCTGCAAACTTCCCTTTTAAATTCAACAAGTGTTCCAAGAAGTAATATAACAAAAATATATAACAAATCTGATTCAACAATTTTAGCTGGTAACTGTAATGAATAAATGTTTATTTGTAATTAGTTACATGTAACTGATTACATGTAATCAGTAATCAGTTACTTCCCAACCCTGTAGGTTGTGTTACCTAGCATAGCATAGCTGTCATAGCAACATAGACAAGCTGACGGTACAGAACGCATGATTACATTAGCTCTGTGAGAGTGCTGTTCGTCTTCAGTGCATCTGCAATCCTTTTGGCGCCATCTGCTCCGATAGAGTTCTTCTGCACGCTGAAACATAAGCCGTGACACGTCACGAGACACGCTGACTAAATGTGCATTGGCAGAGTAGCACGACTTTGTCTGAATGACGTACTGCTTAGCATGTTAATGAGTAGTAGTCAATCGGAACAGGTTGCCCATATAAATCTACTTGTATATATTATATATATACTCATAAATATACTATACAGTATATACCAATAAAATAATAACCACAAACACAAGTCTACATATTCACAACAAACAACACACTCTGGTATATATCAAAGGATGAGGTCTGAATGCTGTAGAGCAGGGTTCCACAATCCTGGTCCTGGAGAGCTGCAGCCCTGCATGTTTCCCTGCTCCAGCACACCTGACTCTAATAAATGGGTCACTATCAGTCTTCTGCAGAGACTGATCATTCATTCATTCAATAGAATCAGGTGTGTCGGAGCAGGGAGACATCAAAAACATGCAGGGCAGCGGCCCTCTAGGACCAGGGTTGGGTTAGATTGGGATACTGGTGAGTTCTCACTTAAGAGAGACGAGCTTGCGGTTGGATTGCAGGACCTCCGCCAGCGCCCGGGCCCCTTCCTCTTCGATGGCGTTATTCTGAAAGCTAGGAAGTGCAGACAGGAATCAAGCGAACATTCATTCACACCAGTCGCTGGGGTTCGGATGTGTTGAGTAGCAATCAATTCCATTCACAAGGATTCACGTTAGTCTTGAAATATTGGGGTGATCTCATCATGGCAAATGGCATTGTATGTTTTATTATTCTTATTGTTAATATTATTAATATTATTATTCATATTTGTGTGTGTGTGGAGGGCTAGGTATGCCAAATGTCAATTACACTATCTTCAATTGCACTTGGATATGCATACAGAACATTTAGCATTTTCACAAAACAGTAATTACCACAAGTACTTACTTGATTGATGTGAGTACCTGGTTCATCTTAAGTGCCTCTGCCAAGAACCTGGCACCCTTTGATCCAATGCTGTTACCACGGAGACTAAAACACAAATTGATGGTTAGAAAATGGGCAGTGAAGCGGTCACATGTGCTTGACATAAACATCTTCCATTGAATAGAGTGAAGAGAAATAATCGTTTTTGGACCCACATAATAGGGATGGCTCGTTCCACTTTAGAAATAAGAACGTACAAGCTAAAACCTGCCTATCTATTTATTTTAAACCCACCTATATTTCCGATAATCAGAAAAAAAAAGCTAAAGAAACCAACGAGGAAGAAAAATTGCTCACTCACTCCAACGTGGTGAGGGTTCGGTTGACGAGCAGTGCACGGCTGAGAGCTTTCGCACCTTTGTTACCGATGGAATTCTCTGCCAAACTGGGAAGATGCAAACAACAGAATACATGTAATGGTTTCCTTCACTGCTACAACTACATATGCATATTTTAACCATTTACACTTAGTTAAAGGTACATGT